>CM043323.1:40424095-40521595 GCA_023736055.1 Quercus glauca
ACAGGGCGGACTTATCAGATCAGCATAAGCTTGTGACCCACTTACGTTTTGTGCTTTGAGAGGAGTGGGATAGGATTTACTATGCACTGGGGTATTGGAACCCAAATCTGTAAATTTTTTGAACAAGTGGGGTATGTGGGTTTTTGGCTACAATGGTGAGAACAGAGTAACCAACCGAAGAGTGAAGTAGGGGTTGAGCAATTTATGTTAATGAGGTTCGCCTTGTTGGGAAAGGATCTACAAGCTTGGATTCCATGAAAGATAGCTTCTTGTGCTCATGAGTTTTTTCTCTTTTGGAGTACTCACTAATGCATTAAAATTTTTTAGCTCAAAAAGTCCAAGCTTTTTCATGGACTCTGAAGTGATAAGACACCAAGCTCACACTTTTATAAGATAAAGAAGAGAAATTTGGAGTTGGGTTCATTGAGTAATTTGAGTTGGTATGCTGGAGAAACTTTAGTAGAGGTTTGATAGCTTTCTCAACCAAATCATCTCTGTACAAAGTAGAGTATGAGTACAAGCAGTTAATGAGAAAGACGACAGCCTTATTTGGGTTTGAAGAAGAACAATGAAGAATGTGAGAAAATAAAATGAAAATTTAAAGAAATTGTGAGAAAACTAAAAGATAAAATAAAGAAAAGAAAAAATTGGTAAATAAAATAAAGTTATTTTCAAAAGATGACATGGCTTTTTTTCCATCTCAATGCTGATATGACCATAAAATTTAAACAAGTTAGCATCTTATTTAATTTTTTAATATTAAGCATGTCAAAAATGTAAATCATTTTCCATGTAAGCATTTTTCGTTAGTGACTTAATAGCAGGGACTAAATTAATTAGAAGTTAAAAATAACATGGACCAAATTGATTGCTATCAAAATGTTGGGACCAAATTGAATATTATCACAAAATGTATGGATCAAAATAGTATTTTCACCTTTTTTTTTTATTTTTTTATTTTTTGGGAAAGATAGAACTACTTTTACTGCTCCACTGTTGTCACAAAATAATGTGATTGGAAGCTGCTCCATTCTTATTACACCAAGGTCAGAAAGAAATTTCTTAAGACATACAGCTTCCTTTGCTGCCTCACAAGCAGCAACGTACTCAGCTTCCATGGTGGAGTCTGCAATACAAGATTGCTTAATACTCCACCAACTAATGGCTCCACCTCCCAAGGTGAAAACACATCCCGAAGTGGATTTTCTGAAATCTAGATTCGATTGAAAGTCTAAATCTGTATAGCCAATGGGAATCAAATCCTCACAACGGTAAACAAGCATATAATCTCTCGTTCTCCGTAGATACTTGAGAATATACTTCACAGCTTGCCAATGTTTTGGTCCTGGATTTGATTGATATCGGTTGACCATGCCAACTGAATAGCAGATATCTGGTCTAGTACAAAGCATGGCATACATGAGACTTCCTACTGCAGAAGCATAAGGAACTTGTCTTATCATATCTTCTTTCTCTTGAGTCTTAGGCCTTTGGTCATCAAACAGAGGAACTCCATGTCTAAAAGGAAATAGTCCTTTCTTGGAGTTTTGTATGCTAAACCGTTCTAGAACCTTATCTATATATCCAGCTTGTGATAAGCCTAACATCTTATTCTTGCGATCTCGCCAAAGCTTCATCCCTAGAATAAAGTTAGCCTCACCCAAGTCCTTCATATCAAATTGGCTTGACAACCAAACCTTTACAGATGACATTACCCCTACATCATTTCCAATGAGTAGAATATCATCAACATAAAGCACTAGGAACATTACTACTTTATCTTGATGTCTTTTGTACACACATGGTTCATCAAGATTTTGTTCAAAACCAAATGACTTGATTGCTTGATCAAATCTGATGTTCCATGACCTAGATGCTTGCTTAAGTTCATAAATGGACCTTTGCAACTTACATACCATATGCTCTTGGTTCTTTGCTATGAAACCTTCCGGTTGCATCATATAGATTTCCTCTTCAAGATTGCCATTAAGAAATGCAATCTTGACATTCATTTGCCAAATCTCATAATCAAAATGAGCAACAATGGATAAGAGAATTCTGATAGATTTAAGCATTGCTACTGGAGAAAAGGTTTCATCATAATCAATACCTTCTTTTTGTGTATACCCTTTCGCCACTAGCCTTACTTTAAAGGTTTCAACCTTTCCATCTATCCCTCTCTTCCTCTTGTAAACCCATTTGCAACCAATAGGTTTAATGTCGTTAGGCGCCTTTACAAGATCCCAAACTTGATTGGAATACATGGAATCTAATTCAGATTTCATAGCTTGGATCCAATGATGTGCATCTATATCATTCATTGCTTCATCATATGTGTAGAGATCCGATTCAACCTCTTCTGAGATAGCTTCATAAGTTTCTCCTAAACCTATGAATCTTATAGGAGGCCGAACAATTCTCCCACTACGACGAGGCACCTGAGTACTAGACATGTCATGAGTAGTATCTTGTGGTGTATTTAATACAGCTACATCATCCCTAGTTTCATCTATTGGTTGTTCATTTACAGGTTCATTCATTTAAGCCAAAACAACTTTACTTCTAGCATTAAAATTATTCACATAATCATCTTCCAAAATTTTGGCATGGGTACTAACAAACACTTTGTTATCCTTATGATTATAGAATAAATAACCATTTGTTTCTTTTGAATACCCTAAAAACATGCATACTTCTGTTTTAGCTTCCAACTTATCAGACTTCCCTTTCAACACATATGCTGGACATCCCCAAATGTGGAGATATTTCATACTAGGCTTGTGCCCACTCCACAATTCCTTAGGTGTGTTGGGAACAGATTTTGTAGGAACTAAATTTAAAATATACATAGCTGTTTTTAATGCATATCCCCAAAAAGAAACTGGTAAAGTTGAATAACTCATCATGGACCTAACCATTTCCAAAAGAGTCCTGTTCCTTCTTTCTGCTACACCATTTTGTTAGGGAGTTCCAGCTGCAGTTAATTGGGATACAATCCCATTTCGAATTAAGTAGTCCTTGAAATCCTCAAGAAGGTATTCGCCACCTTGATCAGATCGAATGGCCTTTATGTGTTTACCCAATTGATTCTCAACTTTAGCCCTAAACTCTTTGAACTTTTTAAAGGTTTCGGACTTCCGTCTCATTAGGTACACATAACTATATCTTGAGTAATCATTGGTAAAAGTGATGAAGTACTTATAACCTCCTTTTGTTTGGGTTGACATAGGACCACATACATCCGTATGAACTAATTCTAGCAACTCTTGGGCTCTTCTACCTTTTGCATTAAAAGGTTGTTTGGTCATTTACTTCCAAACAAGATTCACAAACTGGAAATCCTTCAAAGTCCATGGGCCCTAAGAGTCCAACTTTGATCAGTCTTTGAATTTTGTTTGATATGACCCAAACGCAAGTGCCAAAGATATGCATCATTAACAGAAAGAAACTTTCTCTTTAATGATTTTACATGAGAGTTAGCATCTGATTCAGAATTATATAATTCATACTTATCAGGAGTTAAAATATAAAGACCATCCACAATATTGCCAGAACAGATAAACACTTTATCCTTCTTTATTACAACATTGTCTTTTAGGATAACACAATATCCTTGTTTACCTAAATAAGTTGCAGAAATTAAATTCCTATGAATATTAGGTACATAAAAATTGTCTTTCAATATTAAAACCCTAGACTCAAAGCCTAAATTAAACACTCCAACAGCTACAACCGGAATCCTGCTCCTATCAGCCAAAGTAAGAAACAACTCCCATTCTTTAAGCTTTCTGGTCTCCTGGAACCCCTGCAAGGAATTGCAGATATGATTAGTACAACTTGAATCCACACACCAGGAATCCGTGAGATTCTGTACCAAACATATTTCAAGAAGAAATGTATTATTCATACCTTTATTCTTGGCAGCCTTAAATATTGGACAATTCCTCTTCAATGTCCTTTCTCTTCACAATGGAAACACTTTCCTTTGATCTTCTTTCCTTTATCAGCAACCCATAAGGCAATTTTTTTACCCTCTTGTTTGGTGAAGTCCTTCTTCTTCTTCTTCTTCTTACCTTTGCCTTTCGACTTAGGTTGAGAAGTAGAAGCTTCACCAACATTGGCTTCAACATTGGAAGTACCAAGAATGCCTTCTGCTGCTACCAATTCATTCATTAATTCAAACAACGTATAAATCTTTTTGTTTATATTATAGTTAAGTTTGAATTCCTTAAATGATTCTGGTAGCGACTGGAATATCATATCCACTTGGGATTCTCCATCAATATCGGCACCTAAAACTTCCAGTGTATTTAGATTAGAGATCATTGTAAGACAATGCTCTCTCACTGAACTACCTTCAGCCATTTTGATATTATAAATTTGCCTCATGGTCTCTTGCCTTGCAAAACGGCCTTGCTCACCAAACATCTCCCTTATACTTAACATGATGTCTGAAGCTAGTTCTACATCCTGCATTTGATGCTGTAGAATATTTGAAATAGATGCTAGGATGTATCACTTGGCCATCTCATTAGATTTCTGCCAACGATCATATCGTTGTTTTTCCTCAGGATGAACATCAAATGAAGGAAAGCTAGGACATGGTTTAGTAAGCACATATTTGTGCTCTTCAGCAGTAAGAACAATGTCAAAATTTCTTTTCTAGTCAACATAGTTGGATCTAGTCAGTTTGTTTTGATTAAGAATAGTTACAAGTGGGCTAAAAGACGCCATGTTCAAATCTGAAAACAATAAACTTGAATATAATGAATAACTTGGACATTATCAATTTAGTATACAAACATATAGTATGGAACCTTAATAAAACCTTAATATAATATATGCAACGACAACCTAATCCATGTCTATAATTCTTTGGTAGCAAGTATATTATAAACATATTAATTGGTTGAGAACTATTCTCATTATTAGTGCTATCATGATAACTCTTATCAAACACTAATAATATGCCATATCAACTTTAGCCTTTAAGTAATAATGACATAGCTCCTTTGAGAGGTTAACATTACACTTAGTCTAGTGTACACCATTATCTAGAATCATGTGTAGCCACATTTCATCTCCCTTTGTAGTGTTTAAACTTGTAGTACCATAGATCAAAATACCCTCCTTTGGGATGCGAGGCATATACGCCAAGACGAGGTGCTTACCCCACACTACTATGAACCGATAATGAATGCCATGAGATCCAACCCTTGTATCTCTCTCCCAATAGATATTTTAAAATAAAGGTTTTTAATTTTAAAACATGCATAATCTAATTACACGTAGTCTTACTCTTTTTACATGTGAAAACACTTAGAAAAAATTCTGATTTTCTTTCTTTCGATCGATCAAAAAAAATAAGAAATTCGAACTTGATCATCTGACTCCTTCGATTGATACTCGATTGCCTCTCAATCGATCGAAAAACAAATTCGATCGATCGACTAGCAATCGAAAATCAATTGATCTAAAAAGTCTGATCCCTGTTTCACTTGATCAATCGAAAGTGATTTTCAATCGATCGAAAATCGCGAAACTTGAATTTCCAGAATTTTTCCTAAGGCAGTTTTCTTCGTTTTTCATGAACAAACATTCAACATATGAACATTACAGACAGAGATGGATGTCAAAAACTAAATTCTATTGATTCTATAGCCTTAAGATTCAATTTAACGTACTTAAATTTAATATTAAACAACATCATAACATCAATTTCAGTTTTCATCAAATCGTAGTCTTACTCTTTTTACATGTGAAAACACTTAGAAAAAATTCTGATTTTCTTTCTTTCGATCGATCAAAAAAAATAAGAAATTCGAACTTGATCATCTGACTCCTTCGATTGATACTCGATTGCCTCTCAATCGATCGAAAAACAAATTCGATCGATCGACTAGCAATCGAAAATCAATTGATCTAAAAAGTCTGATCCCTGTTTCACTTGATCAATCGAAAGTGATTTTCAATCGATCGAAAATCGCGAAACTTGAATTTCCAGAATTTTTCCTAAGGCAGTTTTCTTCGTTTTTCATGAACAAACATTCAACATATGAACATTACAGACAGAGATGGATGTCAAAAACTAAATTCTATTGATTCTATAGCCTTAAGATTCAATTTAATGTACTTAAATTTAATATTAAACAACATCATAACATCAATTTCAGTTTTCATCAAATCATAGTTTCAATAACAAGCAGAAAATTAAAATGTAATCTTCTAACAATATGAAACTATCATCTCTAATTCTAAAATTCACAAGACATGTTAAACAGATTGGAATTTGAAAACCGCTCTGATACCATTTTGATGGAATTAAAGATGAACGCAACGAAAAAATAAGTTAATAACGGATCTATTTCATATCACAATCTATAACATGCACTATGTAAATTTCAGAATTCAAGTATAAGAGAGCATACCTTGAAGCGGTGAATTTCAAAACAAAGATCGAAGCACTTGGAAATACTTTTAATCTTCACTCCAATTCCACTAACGCCCAAGAAGTGTGGTCTCTCAATTGGTAACAAAGGGATGATTAGAGAGTGACAAACACTCACATACACACAATTTCACAATGATGTTACTTACTTATAAAATTCTGAACGTTTTTCCCTTTGTATCTAACCAATTATCTAATTTGGGCTGGCCTTTTGGGCCTTTCCAATTGGGTTTAAGTGTGTGACTTAAAGTAGGACCAAAAGGGACCAATAAGACACTAGCTCCAATGGGCCTTGGGCTTTTCTGTCAACTCTTGACAAGTCCAAAGTTACCATTAACTATATTTAATATCACTATATAAATATAGTTGCACTTTAGGCCTTATCTATAAATTATATCCCAAGACTTTATTGTACATGCAACCCCTTCATAAAATATTCGTAGTAATACAAAGTCATTAATGTAGACTGCCACTTTGTAAATTACTACATTTTAATCCTTGAGTACCCGGTTTAATCCTTTAAGTTATTCATCATATATTTATGAAATCTAATTTCATAAATATATACTTTAGTAACTACTTACTAAAGTGGTTAGGCCTAACTCTCTGAATAACAAACCCATTAAACTTATCTCAAGGGAATATTTTATATCTCCGTTAAGAGACTATGAATTCCATCTTGAGAATATATGTTCCATCAACACTAAATGTGGCTACCCAACATACTGAGATTTTGACCATTACTTTAGATCTCACTCCTGATATATCAAAGCAACCTACACCTTATGATCAGGTCCATTATTCTCTTAGGATTAAGAGTTCATGCAGTCATTAGGAGAATAATATATCTCACAATGGTCTAGTTCAATATGTCTTAAATCTTAAAACATATTAACATACCAACTAGAAATCTCTATTTCCATAATCAAGACAAATCAACTTAGTTAATATGTTATAATCTTTGTAGATGAAATGCCCAATTTCATCACCGACTACGAACTATAATTCTGAGTTTACAAAAAACCTGTGATTTATATCTTCTATGACTAAATCACATAAATCACATACTATGCATCTCATGGACTAAATGATAATGTCTCATATTCATGTTACCATTATTTTAGATAATAATAAAACAACTTTATTAATCACAATATTAAGTCATACATCATATCATATATAATGTCATACATAATATCATACATAATATCATACATAGCATCTTACAATAGGATTTAAGGGCACCAATCCTAACACCTTTTAATGCAAAAGGTAGAAGAGTACAAGATATGCTAGAACTAGTACATTCAGATGTATGTGGTCCTATGTCAATCCCGGCAAGAGGTGGCTATGAGTATTTCATTACTTTCACTGATGATTACTCTAGATTTGTTTATGTGTACCTAATGAAACGGAAGTCCGAAACCTTTGAAAAGTTCAAAGAGTTTAGGGCTGAAGTTGAGAATCAATTAGGCAAACGCATAAAGGCCATTCGATCTGATCGAGGTGGCGAATATCTTCTTGGGGATTTTAAGGATTACTTAACTGAAAATGGGATTGTGCGAAAAGAAGGAACATGACTCTTTTAGATATGGTTAGGTCCATGTTGAATTATTCGACTCTACCAATTTCCTTTTGGGGATATGCTTTAAATACTGCAATGTATCTTCTGAATTTAGTACCTTCGAAGTCTATTCCTAAAACACCTGTGGAGTTGTGGAATAGGCATAAGCCTAGTATGAGACATCTCCATATATGGGGTTGTCCAGCACATGTGTTGAAAGGAAATTCTGACAAGTTACAGTCTAAAACAGAAGTGGTTTTCTTTGTAGGGTATCCAAAAGGAACAATTGGAGGTTTATTCTATAGTCATAAAAATAATAAAGTGTTTGTTAGCACAAATGCCAAATTCTTAGAAAATGACTATATGAATAATTATACTCCTAGAAGTAGAGTTGTTTTGACTAAAATGAATGAACTTGTAAATAAACAACCAATGGATGAAACTAGGGATGATATGGATGTATTAGATACACCACAAGATACTACTGAAGAGATGTCTAGTACACAAGTACCTCGTCGTAGTGGGAGAATTGGTCGGCATCCTATAAGATTCATAGGTTTGGGAGAAACTTATAAAGCTATCTCAGAAGAGGCTGAACCGGATCCCTACACTTATGAAGAGGCAATGAATGATATAGATGCACATCATTGGGTCAAAGCTATGAAATCTGAATTAGATTCCATGTATTCCAATCAAGTTTAGGATCTTGTAAAGGCGCCTAACGGTATAAAACCTGTTGGTTGCAAATGGGTTTACAAGAGGAAGAGAGGGATAGATGGAAAGGTTGAAACCTTTAAAGCAAGGCTAATGGCGAAAGTGTACACACAAAAAGAAGGTATTAATTATGAAGAAACCTTTTCACTAGTACCCATGCTTAAATCTATCAAAATTCTCTTATCCATTGCTGCTCATTATGATTATGAGATTTGGCAAATGGATGTCAAGACTGCATTTCTTAATAGCAATCTTGAAGAGGAAATCTATATGATGCAACCAAAAGGTTTTATAGCAAAGAAGCAAAAACATATGGTATGCAAGTTGAAAAGGTCCATTTATGGACTTAAGCAAGCATCTAGATCATGGAACATCAGATTTGATCAAGTAATCAAATCATTTAGTTTTAAACAAAATCTTGATGAATCATATGTGTACAAAAGACATCAAGATAAAGTGGTAATGTTCCTAGTGCTTTATGTTAATAATATTCTACTCATTGGAAATGATGTAGGGGTAATGTCATCTATAAAGGTTTAGTTGTCAAGCCAATTTGATATGAAGGACTTGGGTGAGGCTAATTTTATTCTAGGGATCAAGCTTTGGTGAGATCGTAAGAATAAGATGTTAGGCTTATCACAAGCTGGATATATAGATAAGGTTCTAGAACGGTTTAGCATGCAAAACTCCAAGAAAGGATTATTTCCTTTCAGACATGGAGTTCCTCTGTTTGATGACCAAAGGCCTAAGACTTAAGAGGAAGTAGATATGATGAGACAAGTTCCTTATACTTCTGCAGTAGGAAGTCTCATATATGCCATGCTTTGTAATAGACCAGATATTTGTTATTTAGTTGACATGGTCAGCCGATATCAATCAAATCCAGGACCAAAACATTGGCAAGTTGTAAAGCATATTCTCAAGTATCTATGGAGAACGAGAGATTATATGCTTGTTTACCAGTGTGAGGATTTTCAATCGGATCTAGATTTCAGAAAATCCACATCAGAATGTGTTTTCACCTTGGGAGGTGGAGCCATAACTTGGAGGAGTGTCAAGCAATCTTGTATTGCGGACTCCACCATGGAAGCTGAGTACATTGCTGCTTGTGAAGCAGCAAAAGAAGCTGTATGGCTCAAGAAATTCCTTTCTGACCTTGGTGTAGTAAGAATGGAGCAAATTCCCATCACTTTGTTTTGCGACAATAGTGGTGCAGTTGCATAATCGAAAGATCCATGGAATCACAAGAAAGGAAAGCATATTGAGAGAAAATATCGCATCATTCGCGACATCATTGCTCGTGGAGATGTGGTGGTAGTAAAGATTGAAAGTGCAAATAATCTAGCAGATCCCTTTACCAAAGCCTTGCCTCAAAGGACCTTCGAGTCGCATTTGGAGGGAATGGGAGTTAGATTATTGCACAATAGTCTTTAGGGCAAGTGAGAGATTGTTGGGATTTGTGCCCTAGAATTCTATTGTATAATGCTATGTTTTATATTATGTATGATATGATGTATGACTTAATATTGAAATTAATAAAGTTGTTTTATTATTATTTGAAATAATGGTAACATGAATATTTGGACATTATCATATAGTTCATGAGATGCATAGTATGTGATTTATGTGAAAAGTCGCAAAAGATATAAATCACAAGTTATTTGTAAACTCAAAATATTAGTTCGTGGTCGGTGATGAAATTAGGCATTTCATCTGCGAAGACTATAACATATTAACTAAGATGACTTCCAGTTGATATGTTGTGACTTCCAGTTGATATGTTGATATATTTTAAGAGTTAAAACATATTGAACTAGACCGCTGTGAGATTTATTATTCTCCTAATGACTGTCAATTGAATAATAAATCTCACAACTTATATTTGCATGAACTCTTAATCTTGAGAGAACAATGGACATGATCATGAAGTGTAGGTTGCTTTAATATATCAGGAGTGAGATCTAAAGTAACGGTCAAAACCTTAGTATGTTGACAGCCACATTTAGTGTTGATGGAACATATATTTTCAAGATGGAATTCATAATCTCTTAACGGAGATACAAAATATTCCCTTGAGATAAGTTTAATGGATTTATTATTCAGAAGAGTTAGGCCTAACCACTTTAGTAAGACTAAAGTATATATTTATGAAATTGGATTTCATAAATATATGATGAATAACATTAAAATATTAAACCGGGTACTCAAGGATTAAGATGTAGTAATTCACAAAGTGGCAGTCTTCATTCATGACTTTGTGTTACTACGAATATTTAATGAAGGGGTTGCATGTACAATAAAGTCTTGAGATATAATTTATTAATAAGGCCTAGAGTACAACTATATTTATATAGTGGTATTAAATATAGTTAATGGTAATTTTGGACTTGTCAAGAGTTGACAGAAAGGCCCAAGGCCCATTGAAGCTAGTGTCTTATTTGTTTCCTTTTGGTCCCACTCCAAGCCACAGACTAAAGTCCAATTGGAAAAGCCCAAAAGGCTAGCCCAATTAGATAATCAATTATAAGGAGAGAAACATACAGATTTTATATAACATGAGTTGTTATGTGAGTGTTGGACACTCTTAGACTCTTTCTAGAAACATATACATATAACTGATTGAGAGACCACACATCTTGGGCATCTAGTGGAATTGGAGTGAAGATTGAAAGTCTTTTCAAGAACTTCTGATCTTCGGTTTTGAATTTCACTGCTTTAAGGTATACTCTCTTATTTTCTAATTCTGAAACTTATATGGTACATGTTATCAATTGTGAATGAAGTAGATCTGTTTAATAAATTTTATTTCCGTTGCGCACGTAATTTTTCCATCACATGACCCACTGACTCCGATGCCCCCTTATAGTCTTCGCATAGCTCATCTTGGATTATTTTACGACGCAATAGATTGTCCTTCATCGGCAGGGCATTGCGGCATGCTCGCCACACAAAATGGTGGATTTTATGCGGAACTGGGATGCTGCATATCCTTCGCCAGAAACATCTCAATTTGCTAGCATCCGAAGAGGAACCTTTATTGGGTGATGAGAACCGAGTCGCAGCCAGCTTATATGCACTTCGCACCGTGAATAACCCATTCCTGGTTTCCAACCAAATGAGTTTAGCCTCATGTGGTAGGAACACAGTGTCAATTACCTCAGTACGCCACTCAGCATTAGCACCATTGATAAACTCTTCCACCCGGGTACCTGCATGTAGGAAAAGTCTTGGGGTAATTATTCTATGTGCTGATGGACTAGGTAACCACCTATCCTCCCATATGCGAATTCTTGCCCCGTTTCCAACCCTCCACCTCAAACCCTCTTTAACTAATGATTAAGCAACCATAATGTTACACCACGTGTATGATGGATTATTGCCAAGTGAAGCATGAATAAACTCACACCTTAGGAAGTATTTCGCCTTCAAATCTCTATAGACCAGAGAATCATGGCCTACTTGGAGTCTCCACCCTTGTTTTGCCAATAAAGCCAAATTAAAAAAATTTTAGGATCTTAAAACCCATACCTCCATTTGACTTTGGTTCATACATTTTTTCCCAGCTCAGCCAAGGGATTCTATTTTCAACCTTCCTTTGGCCCCACCAAAACTTCCTTATCATAGCTATCAACTCATCATAGAGGGTATCTGGCAATTTAAAGCAACTCATAATGTAGGTTGGTATAGCTAAAGCTACTGCTTTGATCAATACTTCTTTTCCAGCTTTGGATAACATCTTTTCTTTCCATCTGGACAATTTCCTACCAAGCTTCTCTTTTATATCATTAAAAGTGCTTCGTTTGTTCTTGCCCACAAGAGACAGCAAACCTAGACACTTCTAATGTTGCTTGATTACTTGGGCACCAAATCTTCATTTGATCTCTTCCTTGATCTCCTTGGGGGTGTTACTGCTAAAGAATAGGGATGTTTTTGCTCTATTCAGTTGCTATCCCGAGGCACGTTCATAGTCCTCCAAAACTTTTTGTAATGAGTCACACTCCGCTAGCGATGCTTTGCAGAAAATGAGGCTATCATCTGCAAAAAATGGATGGGAGAGCTTAGGATCCCCACTGCATATAGCAATCCCCTCCATGCTGCCATTGCACACTGAAGCTTTAATCAATGCTGATAACCCTTCTGCACACAACAGAAACAAGTAAGGTGATAAGAGGTCCTTGCCGGATACCCCTAAAAGGAATAATGCGCCCCCTAGGGCAACCATTGATCTTAATTGCATAGGATACAATTGTTAGGATTGGTACCCTTAAATCCTATTGTAAGATGCTATGTATGATATTATATATGATATTATGTATGACATGATGTATGACTTAATATTGTGATTAATAAAGTTGTTTTATTATTATCTAAAATAATGGTAACATGAATATGGGACATTATCATTTAGTCCGTGAGATGCATAGTATATGATTTATGTGATTTAATCACAAAAGATATAAATCACAGGTTCTTTGTAAACTCAAAATTATAGTTCGGAGTTAGGGATGAAATTAGGCATTTCATCTACAAAGACTATAACATATCAACTAAGATGATTTGTCTTGATCATGGAAATGGAGATTTCTAGTTGGTATGTTGATATGTTTTAAGAGTTAAAACATATTGAACTGGACCGCTATGAGATTTATTATTCTCCTAAAGACTGTCAAATAAATAATAAATCTCACGACTTATATTTGTATGAACTCTTAATCCTGAGAGAATAATGGACCTGATCATAAGGTGTAGGTTACTTTGATATATCAGGAGTGAGATCTAAAGTAATGGTCAAAACCTCAATATGTTGGGCAGCCACATTTAGTTTTGATGTAACATATATTCTCGTGATGAAATTCATAGTCTCTTAATGGAGATACAAAATATTCCCTTGAGATAAGTTTAATGGGTTTATTATTCAGAGAGTTAGGCCTAACCACTTTAGTAAGTAGTTACTAAAGTATATATTTATGAAATTAGATTTCATAAATATATAATGAATAACTTAAAGGATTAAATCGGGTACTCGAGGATTAAGATGTAGTAATTTACAAAGTGACAGTCTACATTAATAACTTTGTATTACTATGAATATTTTATGAAAGGGTTGCATGTACAATAAAATCTTGCGATATAATTTATAGATAAGGCCTAGAGTGCAATTATATTTATATAGTGGTATTAAATATAGTTAATGGTAACTTTGGACTTGTCAAGAGTTGGCACAAAAGCCCAAGGCCCATTGTGATGGAATTAAAGATAAGTGCAGCGGAAAATAAGTTTTGAACAGATCTACTTCATTCGATATTGATAACACGTACTAAGTAAATTTCAGAATTTTGAGAACAAGAGATCGTACCTTGAAGCGGTGAATTTCAAAACAAAGATTGAAGCACTCGGGAATACTTTTAATCTTCACTCCAATTCCACTAATCGCCCAAGATGTGTGGTTTCTCAAATTGGTAACAAAGGGATGACTAGTGAGTACCAAAAAACTCACTTCCACACCACTACAATGATGTTTTTCTTACCAATATTTTTCTGTACGTTTTTCCCTATGTATCTAACCAATATATCTAATTGGACTGGCCTTTTGGGCCTTACCAATTGGGCTTAAGTGTGTGGCTTGGAGTGGGATCAAAAGGGACCAATAAGACACTAACTCCAATGGGCCTTGGGCTTTTCTGTCAACTCTTGACAAGTCCAAAGTTACCATTAACTATATTTAATACCACTATATAAATATAGTTGCACTCTAGGTCTTATCTATATATATTATATTCCAAGACTTTATTATACATGCAAACCCTTCATAAAATATTCGTAGTAATACAAAGTTAATAATGTAGACTGCCACTTTGTAAATTACTACATCTTGATCCTTGAGTACCCGGTTTAATCCTTTAATGTTATTCAT
Source organism: Quercus glauca (assembly GCA_023736055.1). Lineage (NCBI taxonomy): Eukaryota > Viridiplantae > Streptophyta > Magnoliopsida > Fagales > Fagaceae > Quercus > Quercus glauca. The sequence continues at coordinate 40,438,736 of CM043323.1, forward strand.
TATATATTTATGAAATCCAATTCCATAAATATATACTTTAGTAACTACTTACTAAAGTGGTTAGGCCTAACTCTCTGAATAACAAACCCATTAAACTTATCTCAAGGAAATATTTTATATCTCCGTTAAGAGATTATGAATTCCATCTTGAAAATACATGTTCCATCAACACTTAATGTGGCTGCCCAACATACTGAGGTTTTGACCATTACTATAGATCTCACTCCTGATATATCAAAGCAACCTACACCTTATGATCAGGTCCATTATTCTCTCAGGATTAAGAGTTCATGCAAATGTAAGTCGTGAGATTTATTATTCTTTTGACAGTCCTTAGGCAAATAATAAATCTCACAGCGGTCCAGTTCAATATGTTTTAACTCTTAAAACATATTAACACATCAACTAGAAGTCTTCACTTCCATGATCAAGACAAATCATCGTAGTTGATATGTTATAGTCTTCGCAGATGAAATGCCCAATTTCTTCACCGACTACGAACTATAATTCTGAGTTTACAAAGAACTTGTGATTTATATCTTCTGTGACTCTTCACATAAATCACATACTATGCATCTCATGGACTATATGATAATGTCCGAATATTCATGTTACCATTATTTCAGATAATAATAAAACAAATTTATAAAACATAATATTAAGTCATACATAATATCTAACACAATGTCACTTAATATCATACATAGCATCATTCAATAGGATTTAAGGGTACTAATCCTAACACATTGGAGCTAGTGTCTTATTGGTCCCTTTTGGTCCCACTCCAAGCCACACACTTAAGCCCAATTGGAAAGGCCCAAAAGGCCAGCCCAATTAGATAATTAGTTAGATACAAAGGGAAAAACATACAGAATATTTGAGAGTGACATACACTCACATACACACCATTTCACAATGATGTTACTCACTCATAATATTCTATATGTTTTTTCCTTTGTATCTAACCAATTAACAAATTGGGTTGGCCTTTTGGGCCTTTTCAATTGGGCTTAAGTGTGTGGCTTAGAGTAGGACCAAAAGGGACCAATAAGACACTAGCTTCAATAGGCCTTGGGCTTTTCTGTCAACTCTTGACAAGTCCAAAGTTACCATTAACTATGTTTAATACCACTATATAAATATAGTTGCATTCTAGGCCTTATCTATAAATTATATCCCAAAACTTTATTATACATGCAACCCCTTCATAAAATATTCGTCGTAATACAAAGTCACTAATGTAGATTGTCACTTTGTAAATTACTACATCTTAATCCTTGAGTACCCGGTTTAATCCTTTAAGTTATTCATTATATATTTATGAAATCTAATTTCATAAATATATATTTTAGTAACTACTTATTAAAGTGGTTAGACCTAACTTTCTGAATAACAAACCCATTAAACTTATCTCAAGGGAATATTTTGTATCTTCGTTAAGAGACTATGAATTCCATTTTAAGAATATATGTTCCATTAACACTAAATGTGACTGCCCAACATACTGAGATTTTGACCGTTACTTTAGATCTCACTCCTGATATATCAAAACAACCTACACCTTATAATCAGGTCCATTATTCTCTCAAGATTAAGAGTTCATGCAAATATAAGTCGTGAGATTTATTATTTATTTGACAGTCTTTAGGAGAATAATAAATCTCACAGCGGTTCAGTTCAATATGTCTTAACTCTTAAAACATATCAACATACCAACTAGAAATCTCCATTTCCATTATCAAGACAAATCATCTTAGTTGATATGTTATAATCTTCGCAGATGAAATGCCCAATTTCATCACCGACTACGAACTATAATTTTGAATTTACAAAGAACTTGTGATTTTTATCTTCTGTGACTAAATTACATAAATCATATACTATGCATCTCCTAGACTAAATGATAATGTCTCATATTCATGTTACCATTATTTTAGATAATAATAAAACAACTTTATTAATCACAATATTAAGTCATACATCATGTTATACATAATATCATACATAGCATCTTACAATAGGATTTAAGGGCACCAATCCTAACAATCTACCACTTGCCCTAAAGACCATTGTGCACTAATCTAACTCCCATTCCCTCCAAATGTGACTCAAAAGTACTTTGAGTCAAGACTTTAGTAAATGGATCTGTTAGATTATTTGCACTTTCAATCTTTGCTACCACCACATCTCCACGAGCAACAATATCTTGAATGATATGGTACTTCCTTTCAATGTGCTTTCCTTTCTTGTGATTCCTTGGATCTTTAGATTGTGCAACTGCTCCACTATTGTCACAAAATAATGTGATTAGAACTTGCTCCATTCTCATTACACCAAGGTCAGAAAGGAATTTCTTAAGCCATACAGCTTCCTTTGCTGCCTCACAAGCAACAATGTACTCAACTTCCATGGTGGAGTCTGCAATACATGATTGCTTAATACTCCGCCAACTAATGGCTCCACCTCCCAAGGTGAAAACACATCCTGAAGTGGATTTTCTGAAATCTAGATCCGATTGAAAGTCTGAATCTGTATAGCCAATGGGAATCAAATCCTCACTTCGGTAAACAAACATATAATCTCTCATTCTCCGTAGATACTTGAGAATATGCTTTACAGCTTGCCAATGTTTTGGTCATGCATTTGATTGATATCAGCTGACTATGCCAACTGAATAGTAGATATCTGGTCTAGTACAAAGCATGACATACATGAGACTTCCTACTGCAGAAGCATAAGGAACTTGTCTCATCATATTTTCTTCCTCTTGAGTCTTAGGCCTTTGGTCATCAGACAGAGGAACTCCATGTCTGAAAGGAAGTAGTCATTTCTTGGAGTTTTGCATGCTAAACCGTTCTAGAACTTTATCTATATATCCAGCTTGTGATAAGCCTAATATCTTATTCTTGCGATCTCGCCAAAGCTTCATCCCTAGAATAAAGTTTGCCTCACCCAAGTCCTTCATATCAAATTGGCTTAACAATCAAACCTTTACAGATGACATTACCCCTACATCATTTCCAATGAGTAGAATATCATCAACATAAAGCACTAGGAACATTACTACTTTATCTTGATGTCTTTTGTACACACATGGTTCACCAAGATTTTGTTCAAAACCAAATGACTTGATTGCTTGATCAAATCTGATATTCCATGACCTAGATGCTTGCTTAAGTCCATAAATGGACCTTTGCAACTTGCATACCATATGCTCTTGGTTCTTTGCTATGAAACCTTCCGGTTGCATCATACAGATTTCCTCTTCAAGATTGCCATTAAGAAATGCAGTCTTGACATCCATTTGTCAAATCTCATAATCAAAATGAGCAGCAATGGATAAGAGAATTCTGATAGATTTAAGCATTGCTACTGGAGAAAAGGTTTCATCATAATCAATACCTTCTTTTTGTATATACCCTTTCGCCACTAGCCTTGCTTCAAAGGTTTCAACCTTTCCATCTATCCCTCTCTTCCTCTTGTAAACCCATTTACAACCAACAAGTTTAATGCCGTTAGGCGCCTTTACAAGATCCCAAACTTGATTGGAATACATGGAATCTAATTCAGATTTCATAGCTTGGACCCAATGATGTGCATCTATATCATTCATTGCTTCATCATATATGTAGGGATCCGATTCAACCTCTTTTGAGATAGTTTCATAAGTTTCTCCCAAACCTATGAATCTTATAGGAGGCTGAACAATTCTCCCACTACGACGAGGCACCTGAGTACTAGACATGTCATGAGTAGTATCTTGTGGTGTATCTAATACAGCCACATCATCCCTAGTTTCATCTATTGGTTGTTTATTTACAGGTTCATTCATTTCAGCCAAAACAACTTTACTTCTAGGATTAAAATTATTCACATAATCATCTTCCAAAAATTTGGCATGGGTACTAACAAACACTTTGTTATCCTTATGATTATAGAATAAATAACCATTTGTTTCTTTTGAATACCCTAAAAACATGCATACTTCTGTTTTAGCTTCCAACTTATCAGACTTCCCTTTCAATACATATGCTGGACATCCCCAAATGTGGAGATATTTCATACTAGGCTTGCGCCCACTCCATAATTCCTTAGGTTTGTTGGGAACAGATTTTGTAGGAACTAAATTTAAAATATGCATAGCTGTTTTTAGTGCATATTCCCAAAAAGAAACTGGTAAAGTTGAATAACTCATCATGGACCTAACAATTTCCAAAAGAGTCCTATTCCTTCTTTCTGCTACACCATTTTGTTGGGGAGTTCCAAGTGCAGTCAATTGGGATACAATCCCATTTCGAATTAAGTAGTCATTGAAATCCCCAAGAAGGTATTCCCCACCTCAATCAGATTGAATGGCCTTTATGTGTTTACCCAATTGATTCTCAACTTCAGCCCTAAACTCTTTGAACTTTTCAAAGGTTTCGGACTTTCGTCTTATTAGGTAAACATAACCATATTTTGAGTAATCATCGGTAAAAGTGATGAAGTACTCATAACCTCCTTTTGCTTGGGTTGACATAGGACCACATACATCCGTATGAACTAACTCTAGCAACTCTTGGGCTCTCTCACTGAACTACCTTCAGTCATTTTGGTATTATAAATTTGCCTCATGGTCTCTTGCTTTGCAGAACGGCCTTGCTCACCAAACATCCCCTTCAGACTTAGCATGATATCTGAAGCTAATTCTACATCCTGCATTTGATGCTATAGAACATTTGAGATAGATGCTAGGATGTAGCACTTGGCCATTTCATTAGATTTTTGCCAACAATCATATCGTTGTTTTTCCTTAAAAGGAGCATCTAATGAAGGAATGTTGGGACATGGTTTAGTAAGCACATATTTATGCTCTTCAGCAGTAAGAACAATGTCCAAATTTCTTTTCCAGTCAACATAGTTGGATCTAGTCAGTTTGTTTTAATTAAGAATAGTTACAAGTAGGCTAAAAGATGCCATGTTCAAATCTGAAAACAATAAACATGAATATAATAAGTAAACTGGACATTATCAATTTAGCATACAAGCATATAATATGGAACCTTAATAAAACCAAATAATAATGTATGCAACGACAACCCAATCCATGTCTATAATTCCTTGGTAGCAAGTATATTATAAACATATTAATTGGTTGAGAACTATTCTCATTATTAGTACTATCATGATAACTCTTATCAAACACTAATAATATGCCGTATCAACTTTAGCCTTTAAGTAATAATGACATAGCTCCTTTGGGAGGTTAACATTACACTTAGTCTAGTGTACACCATTATCTAAAATCATGTGTAGCCACATTTCATCTCCCTTTATAGTGTTTAAACTTGTGGTACCATGGATCAAAACACCCTCCTTTGAGATCGCGAGGCATATACGCCAAGACGAGGTGCTTGTCCACACTACTTTAAACAGGTAAGTTCAATCTTATAATACTATGAAGTAAACACCCTCCTTTGGGATCGCGAGGAATATACGCCAAGAAGAGGTGCTTACCCCACACTACTATGAACCGATAATGGAGGCCGTGAGATCCAACCCTTGTATCTCTCTCCCACTAGATATTTTGAAATAAAGTTTTTTAATTTTAAAACATGCATAATCTAATTACACATAGGCTTACTCTTTTTACATGTGAAAACACTTAGAAAAAAATTCTGATTTTCTTTCTTTCGATCGATCGAATGTGCCCCTCAATCAATCGAAAAAATTAAGAAATTCGAACTTGACCATCTGACTTCTTCGATTGATACTCGATCACCTTTCGATCGATCGAAAAACAAATTCGATTGATCGACTAGCAATCGAAAATCAATCAATTTAAAAAGTCTTATCACTGTTTCAATCAATCGATCGAAAGTGATTTTCAATTAATCGAAACTCGTGAAACTCGAATTTCCAGAAATTTTCCAAGGCAGTTTTCTACAGTTTTTTCATGAACAAACATTCAACATATGAACATTACAGATAGAGATTGATGTCAATACTGAATTCTATTGATGCTATAACCTTAAGATTTAATTTAATGTACTTAAATTTAAATTTAATCAACATCATAACATCAATTTCAATTTTCATCAAATCATAGTTTCAACAACATGCAGAAAATTAAAAACATAATCTTCTAATAATATGAAACTATCATCTCTAATTCTAAAACTCACAATCTTCTAATAATACGAATCTACTTCAATCACAATCTATAACATGCATTATGTAAATTTCAGAATTCAAGTATAAGAGAGCGTACCTTGAAGTGATGAATTTCAAAACAAAGATCGAAGCACTTGGGAATACTTTTTGATAATTCTTCAAATATCAGTGGACTGAAAGTTCCGGGCGTTGGTGATCCGTTGGTTGAATACTGAAAAAACAAACAAGAGTCAAGGAGGACCGGTGGGGGCCGGTCAAGAACCCTCCGATGACAAAGTCAGTGAATTTGGAATTTGCAGTAAGTAATGAGAATTTTTCCTTTTGAAATGTCTGAATGCCTACCTTCATGTAGAATGACCTTTATATAGTGTCTATCTGAAGCGGTTGTTTCTCCAACCATCGTGAGGTTTTAGAGAATTCGGAGATAACTTCCATAACCACCAGGGAAGTTACCCTATTCGTACCGGTGCATCGTAACGATAAACCTAGGAAACATCGCGTCGTTGCAAACTGGTGGTTATAATCATAATACGATCGTCCGTCCATTGTTGTGGACGGACGAGCTTCGTCCGTCCTTAATAGGATAGACGAATATATTTGCAAGTCTAGGGACGTGTGGATTTTAGCTCACTAGTCCGTCCTTAATGAAGAAGAGACGAATGTCCCTCGTCCATCCCATTACCCAGTACGGACGACCCCACACGGACGAGATGACACTTAGTGCTTTACATGCACTATCAGTTGCCCCCCAGTCCGTGGGTCGTCCGAGTGGATACGTGGTGAGCAAGGCCGGATGTGCCATGTGTCATGGTTTTACCGGGGATTAGTCACATTGGTTTATGTTCTCGAGACGCTTGCCACATGGCGGCTTTTGTCTGGTGGTGTCATTTCCGAGGTCACAATCCATTCCCTATAAATAGTGGAATCCCCCTGATACCCTCTACATTTTCTCAAATTTTCTTCTGACCTTCCTCGTCTAGAGCCTCGTCTAGAAGTTTCCGCGTCCTTAGTCATCTTTCGTCTAGAGCCAGGTATTCTCTTCCCTTTCATTTTTAGGTTTTCCTTGTTTTCCCTAAAATGTCTTCAGACTCGAATTCTTCGTCTAGCAACAGTTTAGATCTGGCTATAGACGAGTATCACGATTCCACTAGTTACAGTGGCTCTAGTGATAGCTCTGACCATAGTAGTAAGGGAAATACCACGGACGAGGAATACGTTTCTGGCGTCCCTGGATTTCCAATAGAAGTCATCCGTGAACAACTTAGGGAGAGGACAGCCTCTGGGCTCCAAGCTGGCACCTCGACGAGTGTCCCCTCGTCTAACCCTTCGGACGAGGAGGAGACCGTTTACAGTTGTGCAGTTGGTGTCAATTCGAAATCTGACGAACAGAGGTTAAATAACTTAAGGAAATGGTACCAAATTCCGGATGAGCTTAATCCTAGGTTAGTCGTCCGTGGAGAATGGTGCTGTAATCCTCGTTTTGGGGTTGGTATCTATGAAGCCTATTTTCTGGGTGGGCTGAGATTACCATTGAATGCTTTCGCTAGGGAGTTACTCACAAAGTTAGGTTTAGCTGTGTGTCAACTTAATCCCAATGCATGGAGGTTGGTCATTTCTATGCAGATATTATGGAAAGAAGTATTTGGGGAGAGTCGTCCTATCACTGTGGACGAATTTCTCTTCTGCTACAAGCCTTCTGAAATTAGTCAATCCTTAGGTTTCTACCAGTTTACAGCTAGGGGCGCAAACTGTAGGTTAATAAGATCTTTACCCTCGTCTGACAGAAACTGGAAGACGGAGTTTATCTTCGTCTCCGGTTTTTGGGCTGGAAACCCCGTGGACGTGGGTAGGGATCCTTTTCCCCCTTATACTGGGGACTTGGGGAACCTTCGTCCAGAAGGTATGCCCTTTCTCTTATTCTTCATTTTTCATCATTTGTTTCGCTTCTGTTTTTATGCATGTACCTAACCTTTACTTGCTTGTTGTCTTACAGCTGCTGGACGTCCTACCTTAAGCAAGTTTTACCGTGACCGCGTCCACAGAGCTCGTTTGCACGTGGAAAGGGACTTTCACTCTCTGGTTACCCTTAGACGTCTTGCTAGGTGGAAACTAGGTCCAGAGCCAACCGACGAGGCTATCGCACACGAGGTTACAATCCGTAGACGTAAGTTTTGTACTTAGCAAATAGTTACCTTTTTTTTTTTTTTTTTTTTTACACATATATATATGTTTAACCTTAACTGTTTTTCAGGAATGGCAACTTTAAAGGAAAACAAGGGTAAAGGAACCATGGACGAGGGAAGCCAGCCTGCTGCCGGAGAAAAACGGAAATCGTTGTCCAAGAACCTTGACTTGGGAAATCTTCCCAGTCGTCGGAGCAAGAAGGCCAAGCAGGGCTTACCCAAGGTGGGGGTCGTCCAGACTAATGTTTCCTCACCTCAGCCGTCCCTCCAGATCTTCGACGTGGATTCGTCCACTCCAACTGAGATTACTCCATCCAAGTCTCCTTCGTCCAAAGCGCCTTCAGCTAAAGCTCCTTCGTCCAAGTCCACCGGGCCTACTTCGTCCCAGCCTCAACGCGCTGCAATGAACCTCATTGAGAATGAAGACGTGGCTTGGGAACGTTTTCAGAAGGTTGTGCTGGAGGAGGACATAGCTGTGTGCTATGACATGTCCTTGAAAGACTTTGAACACTCTGGTGTTCATGATCTTTTCAAGGTATGTGTTTTCACTTTTCCTTCTTTTTTATTTTATTATGTTTTTTTATATATACATATATTTTTTCCTCGTCTGATCACTCCTCGTCCATCGTTTTCATAGGGAATGTCAAAGTTCATTGCCGCGTCCAGACAAGCTACGGAGCTGGATAAGACGAGGATCTTGCTGGAGAAGAGGATCCAGGAGGTGAGGGACGACAGTAAGAGGTGGGCAGAGACTGCGTCCAAGGCCAAGGGAGAAGTCAGGGAGTTGCAGAGCCAAATTGAGGAGCTGAAAGCTGAAACCATTGAGAAGGATGCTCGTCTTGAGGAGTTAAAGAAGAAAAACAATGAGTTGAGTGCCCTTCTTTCTAAGGCCAAGGAAGATGCAGTTGCTGAATTCCAGTCGTCCAAAGACTTTAAGGACTTATTGGATAGCAACTACGCAGCGGGCTTCGAGGATTTCAGGATGGACGCTGCTGAAAACTTCCCTGAGGTGGACTTCAGCTCCATCAAATTGAACCTGAATGCTGCGACAAGCTCCCTTCTCCAGACCAACTCCGAGGACGTTAATATTGAAGACGACGCAAGCACACTGCCCCCTCAGGACGACTCTATCGTGGACGCCCCTCCGTCTTGAAACGTTTACCATGTTTTTCCTTTTTTCTTGTTATCCATTTGGTCCATTGTTTTAGGACCTTTTCATGTAACCCAAACACAATTATCTCGTCTGTGGTTTTAAGACGAGTTCTTAAACAGTTATTTTAAAGGGTGTTTGGACGTTAGTAGTCCGCCCTTAAACAACTAAATGAATACTTTTTGTTTTATATATGTATAGACGAGAATGTTTAACTTTTATGTATGGCATGTTGTTTTGCTCGTCTATATTTCATATACATACTTAACCATTCTTAATGGAAGTTTTACTTGTGATTTGTTCGGTAAAAACCTCTTTTGAAATGGCTAAGTACAAGCATCACTCGTCCATAGACTTGTCTGTGCTTTTTCTCGTCCTTATACTTGTCTTCGCATTTTGCTCGTCCATGGACGGCTTTTGAGCGGGCGGCTCAAGTTAAAAACATCTATGCCCTTCCTCGTCCATAGTATGGTTTTAGTATTTGTGTTTTACCTAGCCCATATTATGGACGAATATGCCTTGGATTAATTTTCCTTGAGCATGGAATTTATCTCGTCCTTTGGACGAGTGAGCATGCTAAGTAACTTTTTCAGGCATGGGATTTTCCTCGTCCTTTTCTTTAGACGGACGAGTATGTTTGGTAATTTAGTTTTAGGCATGGGATTTTCCTCGTCCTTTTCTTTGGACGGACGAGTGTGCCTTTGTTCTCTTTCTAGAAAAGCTTGATAATCTCCGAATCAAGAGAATTTTCTCGTCTTTAGCTTTCCAGCTTTCTTCAAGAGTTAATATGAACAGAAGTATTATGGACATCATTGATTCACACAACATTATGTACATTTCATAAATATTGTTCACAACACAGATACTATTCATGGACGAGGCATGTACCTTAGGTTAATGCCTTTATTTAAACACAAGTTATAACTTCGTCCACAATTCTGACATAATAATAATAAAACCACACATAATAATAAGGTCACACATAATAATAAAATCATACAAACATGAACCCCTGTTTTCGTCCAGAATTATGCTCCTTTAGACTGGTACTTCACTGATAGTACTTCCTCAAGTGCTCTACATTCCAGGGATGCTCCAGCTTTCTTCCGTCAAGGGCCTCTAAGTAATAGGATCATTGTCTTTTGCAATTGACAACCCTGTAGGGGCCTTCCCAATTTGGTCCCAGCTTCCCATGGGCTGGGTTCTTCGTTGCTAAGGAAACCTTTTTCAGGACGAGGTCCCCTATGTTGAATCGTCTTGGCTTGACCATTGCATCATACCGCCTTGCCATAAGGTTTTTATACCTTGCCATTCTTTGCTCCGCGTCCGTCCTTACCTCGTCTATTAAATCGAGGTTCAAACGGAGTTGTTCCTCGTTAGCTTCATCCTGGTAGGTTGTCACCCTATGACTAGCCATGTGTACTTCCGCGGGTATGACTGCTTCAGCTCCATAAGCTAACTTGAAAGGAGTTTCACCTGTTGGGGTTCTTGCTGTCGTCCTATAGGCCCATAGAACTCCTGGTAATTCATCTGGCCATACGCCCTTTGCCCCCTCAAGCCGAGTCTTGATTATTTTTAGCAAGGATCGGTTTGCAACTTCAGCCTGGCCATTTGCTTGTGGGTGGGCGGGTGAGGAGTAATGATTCTGAATTCCAAAGTGTATGCAAAAATCTTTGAAGAGTGTGTTATCAAATTGTCGTCCATTATCCGATATCAACACCCTGGGCACGCCAAACCTGCACAAAATATTCTTCCACACAAAGTTCTTGACATTTTGCTGCGTGATGTTGGCTAAAGGTTCTGCCTCTACCCACTTGGTGAAATAATCAATACCCACCACAAGAAATTTCATTTGCCTTACACCTATTGGAAAAGGGCCCAGAATATCTAGTCCCCATTGTGCAAAAGGCCATAGGGCCGTCATTGGGGTTAGGTATTCTGATGGTTGTCTAGGGATGTTGCTGAATCTTTGGCATTGGTTGCAGACTTTGACATAGGCTTTGGCATCGGCTTGCATGTTTGGCCAGTAGTACCCTGCACGGATGATTTTGTGAACGAGTGATCTGGCTCCTGAATGATTGCCACACGCTCCCTCATGAATTTCTCTGAGGACATAGTTTGCTTGGTCTGGTGCCAAACACCGGAGATAAGGGCGAGAAAAACCCCTCTTATACAGTACCTCGTCCATAAGAACGTACCTGGCCGATCTTACCCTCAGCTTTCGCGCTTCGTCCCTTTCTTCTGGTAGCCGTCCATCTTTCAAATATGATATAATGGGAGCCATCCAGTTTTCTTCACTCTGCACTTGTTGCACCTCTGGGATGTCTATGCTTGGCATGTACTGAATCTCATCAAACTTGTCATGGGCTTCGCTTGCCGAAGCTTCTTTGGCTAGTGTATCCGCTTCCATGTTCTCCTCCCTTGGGATTTGAACGAAGTTAGTTTCTTCAAATTTTTTCGCGAGTCTCATTACTCTGCCAAGATACTTCTTCATTCGTTCTTCTTTAGCCTCGTATGCCCCATTCACTTGACCCATGATTAGTTGAGAATCTCCCAGGACGAGTATTGATTTTGCTTCCACGGACTTGGCTAATTCCAACCCTTTAAGAAGAGCTTCATACTCAACTTCATTATTGGTTGTTTGGTATTGCATGCGAACTTTGTATTTCAGTTTATCCCCCTCTGGGGATTGCAAAACTACACCTATGCCTCCAGCGTGCTGTGTAGACGATCCATCCACGTGGACGATCCACTTCTGGTTGCCCTCCATCTTACTTCCATCGTCATGACTAGGGGTGAACTCTGCGATAAAGTCCGCCAGAGCCTGACCTTTTATGGCATGTCTAGGTTGGTACTTTATATCAAACTCACTGAGCTCGACAGCCCATTAAACCAGTCGTCCCGCAGCCTCTAATTTGTTCATTGCCTTTCTGAGTGGATGATCTGTCATAACATTGATGACGTGGGCCTGAAAGTAATGCCTCAGTTTTCTGGAGGCTGTCACCAGCGCGAAAGCCAATTTTTCCATTAGGGGATATCGTCCTTCCGCTCCTCTCAGTGCCCTGCTTGTGTAGTACACCGGCTTTTGAATCTTTCCTTCCTCCCTTATCAATGCTGAGCTTACTGCGTGTGGAGTTACTGCCAGGTACAAAAATAACTCTTCTCCTGCCACGGATGGACTTAGCAACGGAGCGGTAACGAGATATGCTTTCAAGTCTTGAAAGGCTACCTGACACTCGTCCGTCCACTCGAATGCTTTCTTCAGTACTTTGAAAAATGGCAAACACTTGTCAGTAGCTTTTGAAACAAACCTGTTGAGAGCGGCAACCCGTCCGGTGAGGGATTGAACTTCTTTGACATTGCATGGATGCTTCATGTCCAATATTGCTTGAATCTTATCCGGGTTCGCCTCAATTCCTCTATGGGAGACCATGAACCCAAGGAATTTTCCTGATGATACCCCAAAAGCACATTTGTTAGGATTCAACTTCATGCGATACTACCTCAACGTATTAAACGTTTCCTTCAGGTCATCCAGATGTCCTTCCTCAATCTGACTCTTTACCAGCATGTCGTCGACATAGACCTCCACATTCCGCCCAATCTGCGGACGAAACATGTGGTTTACTAGTCGTTGGTATGTTGCTCCGGCATTTTTCAATCCAAAGGGCATCACTTCATAACAAAATAGTCCCTGACTGGTGACGAAGGAAGTCTTCTCCTGGTCTGCTTCGTCCATCCTTATTTGGTTGTACCCTGAGAAGGCATCCATGAAACTTAGTAGTCTGTGGCCTGCAGTGGAATCCACCAGCTGGTCAATTCGCGGCAGTGGATAACTGTCTTTGGGGCAAGCCTTATTTAAGTCTGTAAAATCCACACACATTCTCCACTTGCCGTTCGCTTTTTTTACCATTACCACATTGGCTAACCACTGGGGGTAGTACACTTCTCGTATAAACTTTGCGGCCAACAATTTCTGTACCTCCTCCTTAATAGCAGCGTCCCTCTCTGGAGCGAACACTCTTTTCTTCTGTCGTACTGGCTTAAAGGAAGGGTCTACATTCAAACAGTGAGTAATGACATTGGGATCTATACCTAGCATGTCTTCACTACTCCAAGCAAACAGATCAACATTTGTCTTCAAAAAATGTACGAGGTCCTTCTTTACTTCGTCTCTCAGGTCTGCCCCAACCCTGGTACACCTTTCGGGGTAATTCTCGTCTAGGGAAACATTTTCCAACATTTCAACGGGTTCTGCCACAATTCTCTTTTCTTCAATGTTCATGGATTGGATTTGCTCGTCCATGGCTAACATGGCCAGATAACATTCTCTTGCTGCTAGCTGGTCTCCTTGTACTTGCCCCACCCCGTGCTCTGTTGGGAACTTCACTGACAAGTGGTAGGTTGATGTGACCGCCTTCCAACTGTTCAAAGTCGGCCTTCCAACTATGGCATTGTAGGAAGATGAGCAATCAACTACAAGGAAGTTCACATCTTTGGTGATTTGTTGTGGGTACACCCCCACTGTCACTGGTAAAAGAATAGTGCCTACGGGTTGTACCTTCATTCCACCGAATCCCACTAGAGGAGAACTTGCAGGACGAAGCTGATCTCGTCTCAGCCTCATTTGCTGAAAGGCAGGATAATACAAAATATCAGCCGAGCTCCCATTGTCTACTAGCACTCTTCTAGTTTTGTAGTCTGCAATAAGGAGGGTAATGACAATGGCATCGTCATGAGGGTGATGTATTCTTTCTGCATCCTCCTCTGTGAAAGTGATTACTTGTTCACCCGCAGTCCCCGCTCTTGGTGATCGTCCAGAAAGTTGGACGCTCTGCACTGCTTTTAAGTACGTCTTCTTAGACTTGGACGACTGTCCTGTTGAATCTCCCCCTACAATGACTCTTATCTCTCCAAGCGGTGGTCGTGACGGTTCCTCTACCTTACCCTTTAGCCTCTCGTCCTTCTGGTCCCGTCCAAGGAAATTTCTCAACTTTCCTTGCCTGATGAGATTTTCAATCTGTTGCTTCAAATCAAAGCATTCGTCGGTATCATGTCCATGATCTCTGTGGAAGCGACAATACTTGTTCCTGTTACGCTTGTTGGGATCTCCCTTCATCTTCTCTGGCCACTTCAAGGAAGGCTCGTCTTTAATTTGCATAAGGACTTGCTCAAGTGGTACATTCAAAGGGGTGTATTGTTGATTTCGTCCTGAAGAACCTAGTTTCTTGCTATCTCGGTCTTTCTTATCTTCTGTCCGCCCCTTCTTTGAACGAGGGGCCTGCTCAGAGTGACGGACGGGATTTGCTTCCATTCTTTCCATTCTCTTCCTCTTCTTGGCTATGATCGCGTCTTCGGCGTTCATAAAGTTTTGGGCTGAATGGACAAGTTCGGCCATGGACTGAGGCTCTTTTTCATAAAGCTTGTGTATGAACAAGTCAGAATTAACTCCATTATGGAAGGCAGCCAACAGCAGCTTGTCATCTACCTCGTCGACGGTCAGTGCTTCCCTATTGAAGCGTGTGATGAAGGAACGCAGGCTTTCATTCTCTCCTTGCTCTATGGTCAATAAGCTAGACGAGGAACGCTTATGTCTTTGTCCTCCAATGAAATTATTTACAAATAATTTACTCAACTCCTCGAAAGAACTTACTGAATTCGGAGGAATTTTGCTGAACCAAACTCTCGCAGGCCCCTTGAGGGTAGTTGGAAATGCTCTACACATTATCTCATCCGGGACTCCTTGAAGATGCATGGTAGTCTTAAAGGTAGCAATATGGTCAAAGGGATCACGCGTGCCATCATATGAATCCAAGGAAGGCATTTTAAACTTTGGCGGTAAAGGATGGCCATTGATGGACGCCGTAAAGGGTGAATCAGTTCTGTGAACCAAATCTTCTACAGGATTGGTCCTTCTCATATTCTCCCTCATTTCATCCATAACCTTCCTCATCTGGTCCACTTCCCTCTCTAAATGTGGTACCCTCCGTGAAGCAGTACCCCTTGATTGACTTTCTGGTTCTACATTTCTTTCATCTTCCTGACTTTGTTCTCATTCCTCTCCATGGACCTCATGGTGTTGCATTCTGAGATTAACCTCCCTCCGTAACTCTTGATTTTGGCGAGTGAGTTCAGCCATGGCAGCGGCCATGGATTGCATGTGTTGGGCTGTTGAAGGTTGCGTGACAGGAGCCGATTGACGGTCATGATAAGGATTACTGGAAGCATTTCTGCTCGGTTGAGGGCCTGGACTGGTGACCCTTGATCTTGTCCGGACCATTTCAGTCCTTTGTTGGAGAAAGAAATTATAGAATTCAACAATGAAACTCAAATGTAAAAAATTCTAAATCGAATATTACTTTCCCACAGACGGCGCCAACTGATAATTCTTCAAATATCAGTGGACTGAAAGTTCCGGGCGTTGGTGATCCGTTGGTTGAATACTGAAAAAACAAACAAGAGTCAAGGAGGACCGGTGGGGGCCGGTCAAGAACCCTCCGATGACAAAGTCAGTGAATTTGGAATTTGCAGTAAGTAATGAGAATTTTTCCTTTTGAAATGTCTGAATGCCTACCTTCATGTAGAATGACCTTTATATAGTGTCTATCTGAAGCGGTTGTTTCTCCAACCATCGTGAGGTTTTAGAGAATTCGGAGATAACTTCCATAACCACCAGGGAAGTTACCCTATTCGTACCGGTGCATCGTAACGATAAACCTAGGAAACATCGCGTCGTTGCAAACTGGTGGTTATAATCATAATATGATCGTCCGTCCATTGTTGTGGACGGACGAGCTTCGTCCATCCTTAATAGGATAGACGAATATATTTGCAAGTCTAGGGACGTGTGGATTTTAGCTCACTAGTCCGTCCTTAATGAAGAAGAGACGAATGTCCCTCGTCCATCCCATTACCCAGTACGGACGACCCCACACGGACGAGATGACACTTAGTGCTTTACATGCACTATCACTTTTAATCTTCACTCCAATTCCACTAACACCCAAGAAGTGTGGACTCTCAATCGGTTACAAAGGGATAATTTGAGAGTGACATTCACTCACATACACACCATTTCACAATAATGTTAGTCACTCGTAATATTCTATATGTTTTTCCCCTTGTATGTAACCAATTATCTAATTGGGATGGTCTTTTGGGCCCTTCCAATTGGGCTTAAGTGTGTGGCTTGGAGTGGAACCAAAAGGGACCAATAAGACACTAGCTCCAATGGGCCTTGAGTTTTTCTGTTAACTCTTGACAAGTCCAAAGTTACCATTAACTATATTTAATACTATTAGGACATATGTAGTTCACTTGTTAAGGACATATGTCACTCTTTTTTGTAATTGGCTAATCTTTTGACAAAACGCACTTTACTTGTATTTGGGTAGATCTAGGATGTGTTGAAATACTTCAAGAAACTATGTTTCAAGATCAAGTATGGAAGCCTTCAAGTCTGTAGAAGAAAACAAGCTGAAAGTGCAAAATCATTAAAGCTCAACAGCTGTCTCGACAACTGAATCTATCGAGCTTAAGTAAGCTGTTCCAGCCCATAAGCTCGACACCTGCTCGACAGCTTCTCAACAGCTTCTATCTGTCGAGGTTTATAAAATCAGAATTTTTGATCTGATTTCTTGGGATCTGTGAATGTGTCTTTGGGCCTTCTTTTCTCATAACCTTAGACATATAAAAGGATTGTTTTAAAGGCCGTCAGAGAGTTCACAAGTTGCACAAGCGCTGAGCAAAATCTGTTCAAGCAAATTGTGACCGAAGACGAAATTCTTAACCTAGTTCATCTCTTCTAAAGAAGTTGCAATGTATGTGCACCTTTGGGTTTTGTGACTAAGCATCTTCTTGATCTTCATCGTGGATGAACTGAAGAACTTTGCAGCCAACAAACTTTCTCTAGTTGGTGATTGAAGTCACGTACTGGGATCCGCGTATTTGTTAGTCACATACTTGGGAGCCGTGCATCAAAAGAGGGAACTGTCACTGCAGAACAAGTCCAATTGGGTTTTGGGGTAAGGGTTCAACTGTAGGTTGGTAAGATACTTGGGATTCCTTTACTTGTAACTGCTTGTTGTGATAATAGTGGAGTTTCGGGAGTGGTGACCTGAAAATCACCCGGTAGGGTTTTTGCCGTGTAGGTTTTCCCCATTCGTGAACAAATCACCGTGTTATTTATTTTCAGCTGCATAATTAGTATATTGGTGATTTGTTTGTGCTGCCACGCGTTTGCATGTTAATTAACTTAATTAATTCACTTGGCTAAATTAATTGGTTAATTTATCACAAGGGGTCAATTCATTTTGTGGCATATCAAGTGGTATCAGAACAGGCACACTCTGATTAGGATAATCTTTGTTGTGTTTGATCCATTAACCCCTGTTTGTCATGGATAGAGGACAGTCGTTAATCATACCTCCTTTATTTGATGGGACTAACTATGCATACTGGAAAGTACACATGAGAGCTTTCTTGCAGTCTTTAGATGAAAAGGTATGGCAAACTGTAGAGATTGGCTGGACTAAGTCAAAGGAAGCGCCAACTGATTGGGATGATGCAAAGATCAAGGCGGCAAACTTCAACAGTAGGGCATTGAATGCATTGTTTAGTGCGGTCACCAATTAGGAGTTTAAGAAGATATCCTTGACTGAAACTACTAAGGAGGCTTGGACCATCCTCCAGATAACCTATGAGGGAACCAAGACTGTCAAAGATTCAAAACTTCAAAGGCTCACTACAAGCTTTGAAGAGATTAAGATGGAGGAGGATGAGTCGTTTGATGAGTTTTATGCCAAGCTGAAGGATATAGTGAAATCTGCTTTCAATCTTGGGGAAACCATTCTTGAACCAAAGATTGTGAGGAAAGTGCTCAGATCTCTACCCAAGAGATTCCATGCCAAGATTACGGCAATAGAGGAATCAAAGGATATCGACAAGATTCTTTTGACTGAACTGGTTGGAAACTTTCAGATCTACGAGCTAGGGTTGACCAGAATTGGCAAAACGGGTAAAGGAAAGAGCTTGGCACTGAAGGCCAAGTGCAGTGAGACAGATGAGTCTTCAGATGATGAAGATTCCAAGATGAAGTCCTATATCACAAGGCAGTTCAAGAAATTTATGAAGAATGCAAATGGAAAGGGCTTTGAAAAGGACCACAGGCAATCCAGTTCTTCTCAATTTAAGAGCCAAGACAAAGGGAAGAAGGATACAAAGGAAGGTGGTCAGTACACTGTTCCCACAGGACCTAAGTGTTTTGGGTGTCACGGCTTTGATCATATGAAATAAGAGTGCCCCACATATCTCAAGAGCATTGCGAAGAGCAAGGCACTTGCTGCTATCTTAAGTGACACTGAGCTTGAAAACGATTCCGATAATGAGGATGACAGAATCTTAAATGCCTTCACTGCCACAGTCAATCCTACTGAAGGGATTGTTGACGAAGTGGAAGAAGAAAAAGAGTTGGTGGACACCAAGTGTGAGAAAATGGATGATCAAGATGATATCCATTCAGCCTATGAGAAACTATACAAGTTGTTTGAGAAACACGAGAAACTCTATAGGCTGACCACCAAGAAGCTCAGAGATGTGAAACTTGACCATGAAGAGTTGTCCACAAAGTTTGATGAGGCAAATCAGACTATTGGAGCGCTGAGGTTCGAGAATAATTTCTTGGCTGAGAAGACCAAGAAGCTTGAGGCAGAGCTATTTCAAGTTAAAACTTAATTGGAGAGGACTTCAAGTGCAAAACTTGATGAGATGCTCAGCATTCAGAAACCTACTTCAGATCAAACAGGGTTAGGGTATGGTCTTTCTTCCTCTAATATTGCTTCTACTAGTTCTACTGTTTTTGTTCCTCCTACAAATAATATTGAAATTGAAAACATTAATGCTAAGACTGAATTAGCTAGTGAGAACTTAGACAAGAATAAATCTATCTTAGGAGCACCCCCTAAACAAGATAAGAAAGATGCTAAAAACCCTAGGGCTAAGAAGGCTATCTCTCAAAAGCCTAAACAGAAGAAGCAGCATCTCTGTTATCATTGTGGTGTTGCCGGTCATACTAGAACAAATTGCTATAAGTGGTTAGCCACTCAACAGAGCAATGGCATGATAGCATCTAGAAGCCAAAATCAGCTTCAATTCTCTCTTGCTCCTCTTGGAGATCTTCTGAAAGCCCTCATGTTCCTTTCGAACTTGAACGAGTTCAAATCTTCCCCTTCGCCACCGGTTCAAGGATTCAATCAAAGGAAAGGTTCTTCAAAGGTGTGGAAGAAAAATGACTCTAAGTGATTATATCACTTGCTTCTATCTTTTTGTTTTTGTTTATTGCATTACTTGTGTGTTTTGCTTTCATTTTGAGTCTGTCTAGTTTTATGCTTTACTTTGATAACATGTTTTTGTTTGTTTATTTTTAGTTTTTGTTCATTTTGTTTTTGATATAAAAATAAAATAAAATAAAAATTAAAAAATCAGAAAAATACAAAAACAGTGTGTGTTATGTGTACATTGGTACTTGTGTACCTTGGATGACCATTGAAAAAAAGTTTTCTAAACTTTGTATCATTTGTAGCTTAGATGAGCATCTCTATGCATAACTAAGCAAGTAAGCTTTGTGGCTCTTGTTTGTGATGAGTAAGATTAAGTTATCTCTTAGACTTAACACTCATATCACTCTTTTTGACGGGTAGGGCTAGAAAATCCTAAGAGAAATGCATAAATAACCATCTCACCACTGTTGCCCGCCAATCATGAATGACACCTGTATGCTTTGGCATAGCAAAAGTGCAGTGTCAATGATATTTCTGTGCTTCGGCATAGCAAAATTGGAATGTCAAATATCAATGAGTATTTCTTTTCTCTCTCTTATATGCCCATGCATGATATGCTAAATAAAAAGAAAATATGCAAAGAAAATAAAAAGCAAAAAGATTAAAAATGCTTTAAAAATGATTGCAAGCGTGTATTCTAGGAGATGTGGGAGTTATAGGATATATCTCAAAGATGATAGTCCCCATCAAACAGTTATGATTGTGTGTAAGTTAAAGTGATTTTCTCATATCTCAAATCATCATAACATGTATACACTTATGCAATGTTGTAATGTTTTTCACACACAACACGCAATATTCTTTGCTACTCTTGATACATGTGCAGGTACAATGTGATTTGGCCATCACTAGGTTTACATGTGCTCATGTATGCTCATTAAACTGTCTTAATTTGTTTTTGAAATATAAAATTGGTTAGATTTGTTTAGTGTGTGCATGTGTTTTCGGAGATCCATGTGCTTAAAATTTTCATTGAGAGATGATTTTGAGAGCCTATTTTGTTGATTGGATCATCGTTAAGTTGCATGTTGGATTGCATTCATGTTTGTGTTTTTCACTTCTCGAAAAACTGTTTTTAAAAATTGTCAAAATGAAATGAGATACGGTTTCTATTAAAAAAAAAAAAAAGATACAGTTCTAGTAAATTTAAAAAATTTGACACATTTTTTCCTAAAAATTAGCATACACTATCTCTATTTAGATACATCTCACGCACGTTTTACACATCTTTTCAGTTTTTTTTTGTACAGACTTTTTGATTGCTTCAACTCTTTGCTCACTTCATCAGTATCCCAAATTTCAGAAATGTTTATTTCCTTTGATATTATTGAAATTATTAATTTGTTAGTTTGTGTATTTTTGTGTATGTCAATGTATATTGCTTTTTTCTATTTTGGTTTTTATATATTTAAAAAAAAACAAACAAACAAATCAACAACCTTCTAACACTTTTTCATCACAACCATGGCAGCCTATCTATTGATGAGATTTTTGCAATTGGTTTCTGTTGAATTTGATCCGTTACCCTGCCTTTTCTTCATACTCTTTTTTTCATTATTTCTAAAAGCTTACTTATTAGTATTACATTTGCTTTTCTTTGCTGCAAGAAGGGAACCTATAGCAAATTAGGTTTGCTTTTATTTTTATGAGTTGTTGTTTAGTATTTTCTTTCCTATATTTGGTTTATGTTTACTTGCCTTTTCTTCATAATCTTTTTCTTCATTATTTCTAAAAGCTTACTTATTAGTATTACGTTTGCTTTTCTTTATTGCAAGAAGGGAACCAACAGCAAATTAGGTTTGCTTTTTTTTTTTTTTTTTTTTTTTTTTTTGAATTTCTATGAGTTGCCGTTCAGTATTTTCTTTCCTGTATTTGGTTTATATTTGATTTCCTTACTTTGTTATCATTATCATTTCCATATCATTATCTTTTCTTTTCTTTTCTTTCTTTTTTTATCTTTTTTTTTTTATTTGGTTGGTATAATGTGTAATTAATTATTATTTAAATTAATGTAGTGAATATTTAAAATAATGAATTATGTGAAAGCAAGTTAAAGGGAGTGTAGTGGTATTGTGGTAGATAGTAGACACTAACAACGAGATAGAAATACAATTCATTACGGTCGGTTTGATGAATAATAAATTGTGAAATAATCTAAATAAGTAATTTTTTTCTCCATTATTTTTTTAATTAATTAATTACTCCAAGTATTACATAATCTCAAATTTCCAAGAATAAACCGTTAATTCAACCTCATTTTATGTATGTTTTGGTTTCAGTATCTGTTGAAATATTAAATTTTCAACACCAAAAAAATGGTTATTAATAAAAAATGTCCAAACAAGATTTATCAAAGAATATAAATTTTGGACAAGTTTGTGGGACTAAAAAAAAGGCCCTCCAAAATTAACAAAGTTAATTAAAAAAAATAAAGCAAACAAAAATATAAGGAGAGAGAAAAAAATAAAAGGAATATTAAACAAACCCCACACTCACATCACGTGCAAAAGAGGTGGGTTGTTTACCTAAATTCATGGCATGGCAGGTGGCAGCCAAGTCTCATCAATATATATATATATATATATATATATATATATATAAACCGAAACCTCTGAACCTCTCACAATTTTTCACGTCAGCACAATATTTAAATAAAATTATCATTTTGTTTAAATAAAATTATTTTTATTTAGTCCAAACTTAACAAGAAGTGAAACTCTATCTCTCTAATAAGTCTAACTTAAACTCAAACTCATCATTATCATCTATATCTATATAATAACTAATAGTCTCACTTTGTTAATTCTCACGTGCTTGTGTGCATAAAGTACTCTATGATCAGATCTGCTATTATCTTCTTTTGCCGCAACACAATTTTCTCCTTAAAACTTCTTTTTCTTCAAGATTTTTTTTTGAGGGCGGCTCATGCTTCACAATTCACATATTCCACTTATGTATTGGACTCCTCCTCTCCTTCTTCGATCAATGCATCAAGGTTAGGGTTTTTGATTTGTTCAATAAAAATTATAGATTTGTTGCTTTTTCTTATAAGTTTGTCAATTGTTAGTTTTGTTTATTTAATTGCTGGGCCTGAATCTTTTAATTAAATCTGCAATTTTTTTTTACCTTTAAAAGTTTTAATATTTTGAATTTTAACATTTAAAAGGTAACTCATATTTCTCTGATATTTCTATGTTGTGTAGACATATTTTTTTTGTTTATTATATTTCTTCATTGTGTAGTCACGTAATTTTTGTTTTGTTTTAATAAATTCTTGGCTCAAAATCTTCTAATTGTTTGATTTACATATGAATTTTTAAGTTCATTTTTTGCAATACATTTAATTGTTTGGCCAATTTCAATAGTAGAAAAGCTATAATCATAGATTATTCTTTTGAGAGTAACCCTTCTTTCTATTGTATTTCTCTATTGCGTATTTCAAACTTTTGAAGCTTTGAATCTTCTGATTTATTTATTTATTTATTTTTCTTTTGCCTTTTGAAAGTTTTAACATCATAACTTTTGGGTTTTATTTTTTCTATCATCAGAAATTGTCTAGAAGATTTCAATGAATATCCATGGATTATTCTTTTTGAGGGTAACCCATCTTTATCTTATATTTCTATTCCTAACTTTTTTTTCCTATATTTTTTCTTTAATTGTCCGTGTTTACATCTCTTTTGTTTTTCTTATTTTCACTTTCATAGCGTATGTACATGTTGTGTATGTTCTTTGATTCTTTCTTTAATGATTTTTGTGTGAGTATGTGTCATCGTATCTGGGTACTTAGGCAAAATCTATAAAGACTAAAATGCTTCTTTTTTTTTTCTTTTTTCTTTTTTTTTGTAATTAATCCTGTAAAGATGCTTCCTTTTTTTTTTTTTTTTGTAATGAATCCTGTGTTTTTCATGACTTTAGTGAGTCGTATTCTTAATGATCGAAATGGTTTTCTTTGACGTGGATTTTGTTCATATTGGTTTCAAAGTTTATTTCTTGGCTTATATTATAGATTGTAATATATTTATTCATCAAACTGTTTAGTTGAGTTTGTTTTTGAAGTTGTTTTCAGTGTTGGACATTTTCTTGAAGCATGTTGGTATCATATATTTAAATACTGTTAAGTTGATAATAATAATAATAATAATAATATATAGTTTAATAAATGTCTTAAACGAATAGCTGTTAACAAATGTTTTAGCTATATGATTTTATTTTACAAATTCAATTTTGGTGTTGTAGTAAAATAAACCAAGATTAAATTATATATGATACTCAACACATTTTCCCTACATCGCACAGTTTAACGACTAGTGTCATTAATTACCCGTTAAAAAAAAAGAAAAAAAAATGAAAGATAAAGAAGTTAAATGATGGGACGTGTGGCTGAGTGAAATAACCTTCAGCCACACGCCCCACTCACTTAAATAATTCCAAAAGAAAAGAGGCATGTTGCTAAAAATTAGTTGCAACCTGCACCAATTACCCGTGGAAGATGCTAGTGAACTACTGCACATTCTTTGCAATTTCTACCCCTTTATTTGGTCAGTTGAGAAAATTAAGGAAGTTACTGCTCTTCAAACTCCCTATAAACTGAAGTGATCAAAATAGAAAAGAGGCTTCAGCAAGCAAGAAAAAAAGAAGAAGGGAGGGTTACAGAAGCACGCGGATAGAGAGAAAAGATAGAAAATACACAGAGAGAGAAGAAAAAACACACAGAGAGATACGGAAAGAGAGAGAAACATCAAGCAGAGGAGGAACATGCAGCACAGGTTTGTATATGAGATTTTAACAGTCACTTTCTTCTCTAAATCTCTCTCTCCCTCTTCCTCAAATTTGAATTTTTGTTTGGTAAAACAAATAGGGTCGGATTTATGAGGAGTTCCTAAGTCCATACATGAAGATTTAGATACAAGTTCCTAACTCATAGATCCTATTTGAGAATTACCAAATAAAAATTCTCTCATGTATTTGTCTTAATATTTTCTCAACCAGAGTCCTTGACTCTACCACATTTTAACGGAGTCCTTGACTTTACCAAAATTAATGGAGTCCTTGACTCCACCAAATTAATGGAGTCCTTGAAGTTCTTGACTCTACCAAAATTAATTAAGTCATTGACTTTACCAAATTAATGGAGTCCTTGAGTCTACCAAATTAATCATGACTAATTCTTTGGGATTCCAAATTTCTTTATCAAAATTGGAGTTTCTAATTCCCAAAATAAAATGGCTATAACATTGATTTGAGGAAATTTTCTGATTCCTAATTTCTAAATATTTAGAAGTTGAGAATTGGAAAATTTCTAAAAATAAAATAGGATTCTTGACATTCCAAATCACTTTAAAGTTTCTAACTTCTTCAAACTAATTCAATGGATCTTTAGATTAAAGTCAATTATCTTAGCCAAAACAAAATGAAGTCAATGCTTAATTATACATCAAGTACTTGACTTAAATGTCCATCATTTAAATTGGACAAAATAATATTTGAGGATTTTAAATCTAAAATCTCAACATTAAGAACTACTAATTGGCTCGATCCCTGTCATATTTTTTTAATTTTTTTACTAATTTTTTAAATTTTTTTTATGAATGCTCTAGCTCGGTTCAAGCAGAAATGATACCGAAATGAATTTTTTTTTCCAATTTTTCAGTCTATCCTTGCCCGGTTTGGCTAGGAATGAAGTTAGAATGATTTTTTTTAAATATATTTTTTATTTTTTTTAAATTTTTTAGAAATGCTACAGTCCAGTTTGGGCAGAAATGATATCGGAATGAAAATTTTCTTTTTTTCTCTTTCTCACTTTGTCCCTACCCAATTCGGTTGGAATAAAGGCAGAATGATTTTTTTTTTTTTTTACTATTTTTTAAAATTATTTTAGGAATGCTTCGGCCCGGTTTGGGTAGAAATGATACAAGAACGATTTTTTTCTTTCTTTCTCTTTTTCATTCTATCCCTCCTCGGCTCGGCTAGGAATAAAGCTAGAATGATGGTTTTTTTTTTTTTTTTTTTTTAAATTTCTATTTTTTTAATTTTTTTTTAGGAATGTCCGAGGCCAGTCCGGTAAAAAATGATATCGAAACAAATTTTCTTTTTCTCTTTTTCATTTTGTCCCTGCCTAGTTCGGCTAGGAATGATGCTAGAATGATTTTTTTTTTTTAATTATTTACTTACTATTTTTTAAATTTTTTTGGGAATACTCCAGCCTGGTTCGGGCAGAAATGATTACGGATTGAAAAAAATATTTTTTCTCTTTTTCAGTCTATCCTGACCTGGTTTGGCTAGGAATGACACTAGAATGACTTTTTTTTTTTTTTTTTTTTTTTTTACTTAAAAAAAATTTTTTTTTTTTAGGAATACTCCAGCCCAGTTCGAGCATAATTGATAACATAATGGAATTTTTTTTCCTTTTATGTTTTGTTCTTGCCCAGTTAGGGTAGGAACGAAGCCAAAATGATTTTTTTTTTTTTTACTATTTTTTAAAAAAATTCTTTTAGGAATACTCCAACTCGATTTGAATAGAAATGATATCGGAACGATTTTTTTTTTTTTTCTCTTTTTTGATCTGTCCCTGCTTGGCTCGGCTAGGAATGAAGCCAAAATGATGTTTATTTATTTATTTATACTATTTTTTTAAAATCTTTTTAGGAATGCTACAGCTTGGTACAGGCAAAAATGATACTGGAATGATTTTTTTTCTCTCTTTTTTGGTCTATCCTTGCCTGGTTCGGCTAGGAATGAAGCTAGAATGCTTTTTTTTTTTTTTTTTTTTACTATTTTTAAATTTTTTTTATGAATGCTCCAGCCCGATTCGGGCAGAAATGATACTAGAATGAAAATCTTTTTTTTTTTTTTTTTTACTTTGTCCCTGCTTGATTCCGCTAGGAATGCAGCCAAAATGATTTTTTTTATTAACTATTTTTTAAAAATTCCATTAGGTATAAATGATACCAGAAATTTTTTTTTCTCCTTTTCGGTCTATACATGCCTGGTAAGCGCTAGGATTGATGCCAGAATGATTTTTTTTTTAAATTTTTTTTATTATTTTTTAAAATTAATTTTAGAAATGCTCCAGCCTAGTTAGGGTAGAAATGATTCCGGAATGATTTTTTTTTTTTTTTTTGGTCTATCCTCGCCCAGTTCAACTAGGAATGATGCCAGAATATATATATATATATATATATATATATATATATATATATATATATATTATACAAATTTTTAATTTTTTTAGGAATGCTCTAGCTCGGTTCGGGAAGAAATGATACCGAAACGAAAAAATATTTTTTCTCTTTTTTGATCTACCCGGCCCGGTTTGGCTGGATTGAAGTTAGAATGATTTTTTTTTTTTTTTTTATAATAAATTTGTATTTGGAATGCGCTAGCCCACTTCGAAAAAAAATGATACTAGAACAAAATCTTTTTTTCTTTTTTAGCCTGTCCCTGCCTGGTACGGCTAGGAATGAAGCTAGAATGATTTTTTTTTAGATTTTTAAATATTTTAAAAAAAAATTTAGGAATGCTCCAACTCGGTTTGAGCAAAAATGATACTGGAATGATTTTTTAAAAATAAAATTTTTTTAGGAATTCTACAACTCGGTTTAGGCAAAAATGATACCAGAATAAAATAAATTTTTTTTCCTTTTTCGGTCCATCCCTGCAAAGTTCGGCTAGGAATGAGCCATAATGATGATTTTTAATTTCTTTCCTATTATTTAATTTTTTTTTAGGAATGCTCCAGCCCAGTTCGGCCAGAAATGATATCAGAACGATTTTTTTTTCTTTTACGGTCTATCATGACCCGGTTAGGCTAGTGATAGGCCAAGAATGTATTGACCCCTTGTGATATATTAATTGATTAATTAGCCAAGTTTATTAATTAATCAAATTAGCATGCAAAGCATGTGGTAGCACAAACAAATCACCAATTATTTAAAGTATGCAGCGAAAAATAAATTGACACGGTGATTTGTTTACGAATGGGGAAAACCTACACGGCAAAAACCCCATCGGGTGATTTTAAGGTCATCACTCATGAGAATCCACTATTATCAAAACAAACGGTTACAAGTAAAGGAATCCCAGTACGTGACTAACCAATAGATGCGCGGATCCCAGTACATGACTTAATCACCAACTTGAGAAGGATGTTGGCTGCAAAGTTCTTCAGTTCATCCAGATGATGAAAATCAAGAAGCTCCGTGGTCACAAAACCCTATAGTGTACAAACACAATAGCTTCTTCAAGAGAAAGATGAACTAGGACAAATTCTATCTCCGGTCACAATTTGCATGAACAAGACTTTGCTCTACACTTGTGCAACTATGCAACCTTTAACGGCCCTAAAAATAATCCTTATATATGTTTAGGGTTGTGAGAAAAGAAAGTCTAAACACATACTCATGGATTGGATGAAAAACAGCACTAAAAAACTGAGTTTCATAAACCTTGATAGATAGCCATCTATCGAGCTAGTTGTCAAGCCACGGGCTTCAATAGCTTTTAAACCTTGATAGATGCTAGCTGTCGAGTTTTAAAATCCAGCACTTTATTACTTGATTTTTGGACAGACTTGTGTGACCTTAACACTTGAACATGAAATCTTGTTTCTTGAAACATTAAACACATCTTAAATTTACCCAATTACAAGTAAAGTGCATTTTGTCAAAGGATTAGCTAATTACATAAAATAGTGACATATGTTCCTAACATTGAATCACGTATGTCCTAACAATCTCCCCCTTTGGCAATCCGTGACAAAACCACAACAAACAAATGAACATATGAGAGAAGTCATAAATCACTCAACTCATACTCACTTGTTGGATACAATAAAATCTATCCTAATACAAACTCTTGAAAAACTTTGTAAGAAGAGAGTTTATGGCAAGTAGACTTTGACAACCTGTATTTCTGAAATACTTTAAACAAAACTCATCAAGGCATCTTAGTGTGAAACGAAATAATAGATTGCATACATTAAATAAGAAACATGTGTATAGAGAAAGAAAAGAAACAACACTTGGAGAGATAGGTAAAATAACATACATCAAAATATATATAGACTAAATATAAGTACAATGTATGTCAAGTGGTCACAAGACCAATATAGAAAGAAATAATGTATCTAAAATAAAAAGAAAAGAAAAGATACAAAAATCCTCACTACATCCCTCAATATACATTTCCCTTATCTCCTATACTAACCTTCTCCCTATAAGTATGACTACTCTCATCTTAAAACTACTCTCCCTTTTTGTCACGAGTGACAAAGGGCAAGTAAATCAAGTAGACATCTCATCATCACTAGGCGAGCCATCATCATCATCCTCATCAGCATCATCACTGCCGGAGCCATTGTCACTCTCATCCTCAGAGGCTGGTGGAGATGGAGAGGAAGCGACAGTGAAACCACCCATGACAGCCTGTCGTCGTGCGATACAACCAATACGGGTGTTCACCTGACACAACTCATCGCTGAGAGTGTCAAGACAAGCATCCATGCACACAAGTTGTGCCATGATGGCCTCAAGTGTCACTCCACCCACTAAAGACGAAGGAGCAGAGGTGGATGGAGCTGTAGAAGCTGGAAGAGCTGCCGTCTCTGTCCGGGCCTTCCTCGAGCGAAGCTGAGCAACACTCCTCTTTATGGTAGCGGCATTAATGGCACACATGAATGTGAAGTGGGGAGACTTGGGGTAGGAGACAAAAAAAATGGCGAAGGAGCCGCGTGATAGCCGAAGGCAAGATAAGCTTATCACGGGTCACCTAATCCTTATAAACATCTATAACAGAGAGTATAAAGTGAGAAAGGAAGTCAATGGAAAGATGCTCAACGAGGGATAACAAAAACCGAGCACGAGCCTCTGTGATAGTGTTATAGTGAGAAAATGGATGGAGAACGAATGTCATTACCATGTTTAGGATTCTCAAACTGTTAGTAAAGGCCGAGTATGGGGTGTTTTGACAATCACCCCAAGAAGATGGTGTCTCACAGAATAGAGACGAGAGTTCGTCTTTGGACACTGTCCGCAGACGCTCACAGCTAGGGTAGTTAGGATGCGCTACCCTAGGCATATGTAGTACCTCGGAAACAATCTCCGGAGTAACTACCATGCGTATACCCCAAATGCGAGTGACAAACTGGGGTATAGAGTAATCAAATCCATGCATATTGGAGTAGAACTCCTGTATAATCACGGAAGGGCACATGACCAAGGCGCCACATAGTGACTCCCAACCCCTACTGTAGATGACAGTGGATAGGTCAGTGTTAGAAAAGTCTGACAGAACAACTTGACATTTTGAATGAATGCTAAGTCATGAAAAGTTCTCCAAGAAGTTTGATTTGGCCTTTTCATCACGGAACTAGACATGAGATGGAGTGGGGTCAGAAGGAGAAGAAGAAGAAGATGCCCTGGAACGAAGAGGGTTCCGGGACGGAGTGGATTTACGTTTAGGTGCCATGGCACAACTAACGTAAAAGAGAGAGAGAGAGGGAGAGAGAGAGAGAAAGACAGTCAGAAAAGCACCAACAAGATACAATATAACAAATATAGAAACTTGAAGGTACGTATGCATGAAAAAGCATGAACATGTGACATGCAAATTTAAATATATCATGGGCTCAGCCCAATCCAAACCTACCAGCACACAACATAGCAACAAAGTAAACACACATCTAAAATGCATGAAACATTGTTATAATGCACATATGATGCAATGCATGAAGTTTTAAACATCATTTTGACAAAACCCATCCCAAAAATTGAGCAAAAACTTCATTGATTTTGAAAAATCTCAAAACTTTCCAAAAATCCCAAAAGTTAGGTTAGAAAACATGAAATGCTTGATGAAGATAAGGATTAAGGACCTTACCAGTGAAGAAAAGCAAGATTAAGGTCGAAGAATACTTGGGAATGAAGTTTGGAGTGAGTGAGAGGTGTTTGGGAGGTGAAAATACTCAAAGCAGTTGAGAGAGATCGAGGAGAATAGATCTGAAATCGCGATGTGCATATATATAGAAACTTCATAAATCTTGATCGATCGAAATTTAAAAAAGGCGTGTTTTCGCTATTGGACCAGCCATTGAGGATCTAACGAGGGGTTTTCAAAACAATGAATCTCGATAGATCGAGGTAGCTATCGAAAAGTATTGAGGAGACAGAAAGTTTCTCGATTGATCGAACTAGTTATCGAAAGCTATCGAGAATGCGATAAAAAGAAACTGAAGGGTCTCGATAGATAGCCTACCTGTCGAGAGAAATCGAGAAGCTATCGAGATTGCTTAAAAACAGTTTTTCCAAGAAGAGAAAAACACAGATAAGAATGCAATCAAACATGCTACTCAAGCAAAGATCCAAACAACATTTTAAGCTCTCAAAATCATCTCTCAACAAGAAAAATGTTAAGCACATAGATCCCAAAACACACACACACTAAACAAGTCAAACCAATTTTATATTTCAAAAAATAAGTTAAGACAGTTTAGTGAACATACATTAACACATGTATTCCTTGTGATGCCCAAATCACATTGTACCTGCACATGTATTAAAAGTAGCAAAGAATATTGCATGTTGTGTGTGAAAAACATCACAAGATTGCATAAGTGTCTACATGTTATGACGATTTGAGGCATGAGAAAATCACTTTAACTCACATAATTATAACTGTTTGATGGGGACTATCACCTTTGAGGTACATCCTATAACTTCCACATCTCCTAGAATACACGCTTGCAATCATATATAAAGCATTTTGATCTTTTTGCTTTTATTTTTCTTTGCATATTTTTCTTTTAAGCAAACCATGCATGGGCATATATGAGATAGAAAAGAAATACCCAATGTTGTTAAGCATTTGACATTCACTTTTGCTATGCCGAAGCATACAAATGTCATTTCATGATTGGCGAGCAACAGTGGTGAGATAGTTATTTATGCCTTTCTCTTAGGATTTTCTAGTCCTTGTCAAAAAGAGTGATACGAGTATTAAGTACAAGAGATCACTTAACCTTACTCAACACAAACAAGAGCCACAAAGCTCACTTGCTTAGTTGTGCATAGAGATGTTCATCTAAGCTACAAAAGATACAAAGTTTAAAAAACTTTGTTTCAATGGCCATCCAAGGTACACAAGTACCAATGTACACAAACACACACTGTTTTTGTATTTTTTTGATTTTTCAATTTTTATAAGAAAAACAAAATAAAGTAAAACTGAAAAAATAACCAAACAAAAACATGTTAAACAAAGCAATGCATAAAACTAGACTGACTCAAAACTAGAAAGCAAAACACACAAATAATGCGAAAACAAAAACAAGAAGGGGAGTGAGAGAAACAGTGACAGAATCACTTAGAACCCTTTTCCTTCCACACCTTGGAAGAACCTTTTCATTTCGCAAACCCTTGATCCGACGGTAAGGGGGAAGAATTTAAACCGTTCAAGTTTGAAAGGAACATGAGGGTTTTGAGAAGATCTCCAAAAGGAGCAAAAAAGGATGGAAACTGATTTTGGTTTCCCGACGCGATCATGTTGTTACTCTGTTGGGTGGTTAACCACTTATAGCAATTAGGTCGAGTATGTCCAGTTACGCCAAAGTGATGACAGAAATGCTACTTTTTTTGTTTGGGCTTTTAAGTATTTCCCTTCTTAGCTCTAGTGTTCTTAATCTCTTTCTTATCAAGCTTAGGGGGTTCTCCTAAGATAGATTTACCCTTGTCTATATTCTCACTAGCTAATTCATTTTTAACATTATTGTTCTCAGTTTCAATATTATCAGTAGGAGGAACAAAAACAGTAGTACTAGTAGAAACAATACTAGGAGAAGAGAAATCATACCCTAAAGCCGTTCGATCGGAAGTAGATTTCTGAAGATTGAGCATCTCATCGAGCTTAGCACTTGAAGTCCTTTCCAACTGAGCTCTGACTTAGAATAGTTCTACCTCAAGATACTTAGTCTTTTCATCCAAGAAATTATTCTCAAATCGCAGTGCTCCAATAATCTGATTGGCTTCATCAAACTTTGTGGGGAATTCTTCTCGCTCAAGCTCCACATCACTAAGCTTCTTGGTGGCTAACCTATACATCTTCTCATGCTTTTTTAAGACATTGTATAACTTTGCATAGGCTATGTGGATGTCATTTTGTTCATCCATCTTCTCAAATTTAGACTCCATCAAGTTCTCTTCTTTATCAACATCTTCAATAATCACTTCAGTAGGATTTACAGTGGTAGTGAAGGCATTTAGAATTCTATCATCCTCATTGTCGGAGTAATCCTCAGGCTCAATGTAGCTCAAGGTAGCAGCAAGTGCCTTGCTTTTTCCGATGGTTTTGAGATAAGTAGGGTACTCTTGTTTCATATAACCGAACCCTTGACACCCAAAACACTTTAGTCCTGAGGGAACAGTGTACTGACCGCTATCCTTAGCATCCTTTTTCCTTTTATCTTGGCTCTTGAACTATGAGGAATTGGATTACCTACGGTCCTTATCGAAGCCCTTCCCATTGGCATTCTTCATGAACTTCTTGAATTGCCTTGTAATGTAGGACTTCATTTTAGAGTCTTCATTGTCTAAAGACTCATCAGTATCACTGCTCTTGGCCTTCAATGCCATGCTCTTGCTCTTACTCGATTTTCCAATCTTTTCCAAATCCAACTCATAGGTCTGCAAATTGCCAACCAACTCTGTCAAAGGAATTTTGTCAATATCCTTTAATTCCTCAATCGTGGTGATCTTGGCATGGAATCTCTCAGGTAGAGATCTGAGCACTTTTCCCACAATCTTAGGTTCAGGAATGATTTCCCCAAGATTAAAAGTTGAGTTCACTATGTCCTTGAGCTTGTTATAGAACTCATCGAACGACTCATCCTCCTCCATCTTGATCTCTTTAAAGCTTGTAGTGAGCCTCTGAAGTTTTCAATCCTTGACAACCTTGGTTCCCTTATAGGTTGTCTGGAGAATAGTCCATGCTTCCTCAGTAGTTTCAGTAGAGGATATCTTCTTGAACTCCTCATTTGTGACTGCATTGAATAGTGCATTCAATGCCCTGCTGTTGAAGTTTGCCACCTTGATCTTAGCATCATCCCAGTCAGCCGGCGCTTCCATAGGCCTGGTCTAGCTTATCTCCATAGCTTGCCACACTTTCTCATCTAGAGACTGCAAGAAAGCTCTCACGCGTACTTTCCAGTATGCATAGTTAGTGCCATCAAATAAATGAGGTATAATAAAAGACTGTCCTCTATCCATGACAAATAGGGGTCAATGGTTCACACAGCAAAGATTAACCCTAATCAGAGTGTGCCTGCTCTGATACCACTTGATAGGCCAAGAATGTATTGACCCCTTATGATATATTAATTGATTAATTAACCAAGTTTATTAATTAATCAAATTAACATGCAAAGCGCGTGGTAGTACAAATAAATCACCAATTATCTAAATTATGCAGGGGAAAATAAATTGACATGATGATTTGTTTACGAATGAGGAAAACTTATACGGCAAAAACCCTACCGGGTGATTTTAAGGTCACCACTCCCTAGAATCCACTATTATCAAAACAAGCGGTTACAAGTAAAGGAATTGTAGGGTTTCAATGCACGGCTCTCAGTATGTGACTAACCAATAGATGCGCGGTTCCCAGTATGCGACTTAATCACCAACTTAAGAAGGATGTTGGCTGCAAAGTTCTTCAGTTCATCCAGACGATGAAAATCAAGAAGCTCCTTAGTCATAAAACCCTACAATGTACAAACACAGTAGCTTCTTCAAGAGAAAGATGAACTATGGCAAATTCTGTCTCCGGTCACAATTTGCATGAACAAGACTTTGCTCTACACTTGTGCAACTGTGTAACCTTTGACGGCTCTCAAAATAATCCTTATATATGTTTAGGGTTGTGAGAAAAGAAAGCCTAAACACATAATCATGAATTTGATGAAAAACAGCTCTGAAAAACTGAGTTTTATAAACCTCGATAGGTAGCCATCTATCGAGTTAGCTGTCGAGCCATAGGTTTTAGCAGCTTTTAAACCTCGATAGATGCTAGCTGTCGAGCTAGCTGTTGAGCTTTAAAATCCAGCACTTCATTACTTGATTTTTGGACAGACTTGCATGGCTTTAACACTTGAACTTGAAACCTTGTTTCTTGAAGCATTAAACACATCCTAGATTTACCTAATTACAAGTAAAGTGCGTTTTGTCAAAGGATTAACCAATTACATAAAATAGTAACATATGTTCCTAACATTGAATCACATATGTCCTAACAGCTAGAAATGAAGCCAGAATGATGATTTTTTTACCTTTTCTTTTTTCTTTTTTTACTATTTTTTTAAAATTTTTTAAGGAATGCTCCAACCCAGTTTGGGCAGAAATGATACCAGAATGATTTTTTTTTTCTCTTTTTTGGTCTATCCCTGCCTAGTTTGGATAGGAATGATGCCAGAATATTATTGCTGTTGTTGTTTTATTTTTTTTTTTTAACTATTTTTTTAAAAAAATTAAGGAATTCTCTAGCCCGGTTTGGGTAGAAATGATACCAAAAGGATTTTTTTTTTCGTATTCAGTCTGTCCAGCCCCGGTTCTGCTAGAAATGAAGGCAAAATGATGATTTTTTTTTTTTTTTTTACTTTTTAAAAAATCTTTTACAATTTTTTATAATTGTTTTAGGGATGCTCTAGCCCGGTTTGAGCAAAAATGATACCAAAACGAGAGTTTTTTTTTCCTTTTTTTCGGTCTGTCCCTGCCTGGTTCAGTTAGGAATGAAGCCAGAATGATGTTATATATATATATATATATATATATATATAATTTTTTTAATTATTTTATAAATATTTTTAGGAATGCTCCAGCCTGGTTTGGGCAGAAATGATAGCGGAATGAATTTTCTTTTTTTTCTCTTTTCTGGTTTATCCTTGCCCGATTCGGCTAGTAATGATGCTAGAATGATTTTTTTTTTTTTAACTATTTTTTAAAAAAAATTTAGGAATGCTCCATCCCGGTTCAGGCCGAAATGGTACTCAAACGAAGTTTTTTTTAATAATTTTTTTAGGAATGCTTTAGCCTGGTTCGTGTAGAAATGATTCCGGAACGAATTTTTTTTTCTCTTTCTAGGTCTGTCCCTACCCGGTTCAACTAGGAATATGCCATAAAGATTTTTTATTTTTTATTAGTTTTTTTACAATTTTTTTTAAAAAAATCTTTTAGGTATGCTCTAGCCTGATTCAGGCAGAAATGATATTGGAACATAATTTTTTTTTCTCTTTTTCGGTCTGTCCCTGGCCGATTCGACTAGGAATGATGCCAGAATGATTTTTTTTTTTTAAATATTTTTCTATTTCTTTAAAGTTTTTTAAAGAATGCTTCAGCTTAGTTGGGCTGAAATGATACCTGAACGAAATTTCTTTTTTCTCTTTTTTAGTCTATCTCAACACGATTTGGCTAGGAATAAAGTCAGAATGATATTTACTTATTTTTAAAATTATTTTACTATTTTTCTTTTAAAAAAATTTTAGGAATGATCCAGCCCGATTCAGGCAGAAATGATACCGTAACGGTTTTTTTTTTCTCTTTTTCAATTTGTTTTGGCTCGGTTTGGCTTGGAATGAAGCGAGAATGATTTTTTTAAAAAAAGTTTTAGGATTGCTCCAGCCTAGTACGGGTAGAGATGATACCTAAGCTAATTTTGTTTTTTTTTTTAGTTTGTCCGAGCCCGATTATGCTAGAAATGAAGCCAAAATGAAGATTTTTTTACTTTTTTTTTACTATTTTTAAAAAAAATTCTTTTAGGAATGCTCCAGCCAGATTCGAGCAGAAATGATACCTAAACAAACCTAGTTCAGCTAGGAATGTTTTTTTTTTTTTTTTTTTAATTTTTATAAAATATTTTTAGGAATTCTCAAGCCCGGTTCGGGCACAAAAATTTTATCGGAGCAAATTTTTTTTTTCTTCTCATTTTCAGTTTGTCTAGGCTCGGTTTGGCTAGAAATGAAGCTAGAATGATGATTTTTTATTTTTATTTTTTAAAGTTTTTTTACTATGTTTTAAATATTTGTTAGGAATGCTCCAACATGGTTTGAGCAGAAATGATACCCAAACGAATTTTTTTTTTCTTCTTTTTCAATCTGTCCCTGCGCAGTTCAACTAGGAAAGAAGCCATAATGATTTTTTTTTTTGTAATTTTTAATTTTAATTTTAATTTTTTTTACTTTTTTTTCTGCATGTTCCATCCCAATTTAGATAGAAATGATACAGGAATGAGGTTTTTGGACCCACCCAAGATCGACTTCAAGTCAAACTTGGTCAAAGTTTGTTAAAAATCTCTGAGAATCTCGAGTTTGAAGTGAACTATGAAAAATGTTTTTTTTTTTTTTTTTTTTTTTTTTTTTTTTTTTTTTTTTTTTTGTTGTGAGATTCCGAACCATGTTTGACCTTCTGTTGAACCTAAGCCTGACCATGGGCATTTTGGTCATTTCAGCAGAAAAAGACACTTCTAGTGCTCCGTTGCCTGAACGGGTTGTGCCACGTCGTCCAAGATGTTCTCATGGCCTCGTAGAGAGAAAATAATATTTTTGGATTTTCGGGGGTCCGGCATGCAAATCGAGGGCGGACAAAATACGGTATTAACAGCTGCCCTTTCTTTATCTGATATCATGAGTGCAATGAGAGGTGTCGAATAAAGAATGTGATTTCGGATTTTGTTGCCCCCAAATTTGCGTGTGGAGACTGTTCAGGGATCGAGACTGGACTTTACTTGCTTGGCCCGATCTACTATAGCTGGTTTTGGAATATTCCAGACGCACCTCCGAGCTCTAGGAGAGGACAAGAAAGAGAGTTTTTGTTTTTGTTTTTTTTTTGGGTTTGACTGGGTCAACGTTGACCGAGTCAACGTTGCCCGACGGCCTTGTTAGGATTAGTGCCCTTAAATCCTATTGTATGATGCTATGTATGGCATTATGTATGACTTAATGCTGTAATTAATAAAGTTGTTTTATTATTATCTAAAATAATGATAACATAAATATTTGGACATTATCATATAGTCCATGAGATGCATAGTATGTGATTTAGTCATAGAAGATATAAGTCACAAGTTCTTTGTAAATTCAGAATTTTAGTTCGTAATCGGTAATAAAATTGGGCATTGCATCTATGAATACTATAACATATCAACTAAGATGATTTTTCTTGATCATGGAAGTGTAGATTTCTAGTTGATATGTTTTAAGAGTTAAGACATATTGAACTAAACCGCTGTGAGATTTATTATTCTCCTAACGACTGTCAAATGAATAATAAATCTCACGACTTCTATTTATATGAACTCTTAATCCTGAGAGAATAATGAACCTGGTCATAAAGTGTAGGTTGCTTTGATATATCAGGAGTGAGATCTAAAGTCACGATCAAAACTTCAATATGTTGGGTAGCCATATTTAGTGTTGATGGAACATATATTCCATTGAGATATAAAATATTCCTTTGAGATAAGTTTAATGGGTTCGGTTATTCAGAGTGTTAGGCCTAACCACTTTAGTAAAGAGTTACTAAAGTATATATTTATGAAATTGAATTTCATAAATATATAATGAATAACTTAAAGGATTAAACCAGGCACTCAAGGATTAAAATGTAGTAATCTTCAAAGTGACAGTCTACTTTCATGACTTTGAATTACTACAAATATTTTATGAAGATGTTGAATGTACAATAAAGTTTTGAGATATAA
Source organism: Quercus glauca (assembly GCA_023736055.1). Taxonomy (NCBI): domain Eukaryota; kingdom Viridiplantae; phylum Streptophyta; class Magnoliopsida; order Fagales; family Fagaceae; genus Quercus; species Quercus glauca. The sequence goes on from CM043323.1 coordinate 40,477,300, forward strand.
TTTATTAGTGAGGCTTAGAGTGCAATTATATTTATATAGCGATATTAAATATAATTAATGGTAACTTTGGACTTGTTAAGAGTTGACAGAAAAGCTCAAGGCCCATTAGAGTTAGAGTCTTATTTATTCCCTTTTTTGGTCCCACTCCAAGCCACATACTAGAGCCTAATTGGAATGGCCCAATAGGCTAGCCCAATTAGATAATCAGTTATAAGGAAAGAAACATACAGAATTTTGTAAGAGAATGAAATTGTTTGTATGTGAGTGTAGGACACTCTCTTATTCTCCCTTGAACACACACATATAAACTGATTGAGAGACCACACTTTTTGGACACAAGTGGAATTGGAGTGAAGATTAAAAGTGTTCTCAAGTACTTCTAATCTTTGGTTTTGAATTTCACTGCACCAAGGCACACTCTCTTGTTCTTATATTCTGAAATTTACATAGTACATATTATCAATTACAAATGAAGTAGATCCGTTATTTTTCCATAGCGTATGTTTTGTATGCAATACAAAGATGTATTTTTCCAATAGGCCTTTACTACAAATATTTTATGAAGATGTTGAATGTACAATAAAGTTTTGAGATATAATTTATTAGTGAGGCTTAGAGTGCAATTATATTTATATAGAGATATTAAATATAATTAATGGTAACTTTGGACTTGTTAAGAGTTGACAGAAAAACCCAAGGCCTATTAGAGTTAGAGTCTTATTAATTCCCTTTTTTGGTCCTACTCCAAGCCACATACTAGAGCCTAATTGGAATGGCCCAATAGGCTAGCCCAATTAGATAATCAGTTATAAGGAGAGAAACATACAGAATTTTGTAAGAGAATGAAATTGTTTGTATGTGAGTGTAGGACACTCTCTTATTCTCCCTTGAACACACACATATAAACTGATTGAGAGACCACACTTTTTGGACACAAGTGGAATTGGAGTGAAGATTAAAAGTGTTCTCAAGTACTTCTAATCTTTGGTTTTGAATTTCACCGCACCAAGGCACACTCTCTTGTTCTTATATTCTGAAATTTACATAGTACATATTATCAATTACGAATGAAGTAGATCCGTTATTTTTCCATCGCGTATGTTTTGTATGCGATACAAAGATGTATTTTTCCAACAGGCCTTTATAGGGCCGCTGGGCAACCCAGACCCTATAAAAGGCCTTTTGGGCCCCTTTTAGCTCATTTCAACTCTTTCTCTTCACTTCTCACTCTCCACAAGATTTCCTAGAGTGTTCAAAGCTTAGCGGGTCCGTGCTTTCAGCTTTCGTATGCCATTTCAGTCAGCTGTTTATGTCTTTTCTGCACTTGACGTCAGTGTTTGTTCTTCCTTCTTCTCTTACTTTTTTTGCAAAATGTTAGTAGCAGTACTACTAAAGATGCATACTAGTGTTTATTTTTGTTTTTGGAATTTTTATGAGCACATATTTTTTGTCACTATTTATGCCATGCTATCTTAGGAAAATGCACATATATATATATATATATATATATATATATATATATATATTTTTTGTCTTTTTTTATATGTGGATGTGGGATATGTGGGAATTTAAATTTTGAAAATAAAATCTAGGATATGGGTAAGGGGACTTACCTGGTACACAAGAATAATGGAAATGTGATTCGAAAATTCTTGGATGAACGTGGGCTCGGGGACGTGTGCCACCGGTGCACCCACTATAGATTATGGGTTTTTGGAAAACTTTTGAGTGAATGTGAGCCCAAAGGTCGCTTGTCGTCGGTGCACGCACTGTAGAATGCGAGTCTAGGGATGTATAGCACTAGTGCGCCCGCTATAGATTAGGGATTTCTTGGAAAACTTCTTAATGAATGTAAGTCTAAGGGATTCTTGTCGTCAGTGCACCCACTGTAGAATGCGAGTCTAAGGATGTATGTCGTTGGTGCGCCTGCTGTAGGATGTGAGTCCGAGGATTTATGTCATTGGTGCGCCCACTATAGAATTCAAGTCTATGGATGTATATTGCTGGTGCGCCCGCTGTAGATAAGGGATTCTTGGAAAACTTCTGAATGAATGTGAGCCCGAAGGACGCTTGTCATCGGTGCACCCACTGTAAAATGCAAGTCTAGGGATGTATATCGCTAGTGCACCTGCTGTAGGATGTGAGTTCAGGGATGCATATCGCTGATATGCCCACTGTAGAATGCGAGTCCAGGGATGTATATCGCTGGTGCGCCCACTGTAGATTACGAATTCTTAGAAAACTTCTGAATGAATGTGAGCCTGAGGGATGCTTGTTGTTAGTGCATCCACTATAGAATGCGAGTCCAAGGATATATATCACTAGTGTGCCTGCTGTAGGATGTGAGTCTAGGGATGTGTATCGTTGGTGCACCCACTGTAGAATGCAAGTCCAGGGATGTATATTACTGGTGCACCTGCTGTAGCATGTGAGTCCAGGGATGTGTATCACTAGTGCACCCACTATAAGATGTAAGTCCAGGGATGTATATCGCTGGTGCACCCACTATAGAATGCATGCGAGAATCTACTTCTTTTGAGATCATGTGCTTGACATATTCCTACATAACATGTTTAAGAAAAGTGTTAGTTTGTTTGTACTGCCATTTATTTATAGGCTTACCACTAACGTCTGAATTTCTTGCTGTTTTGTAGATTATGTCTCAGAGAGCGAGTTTCAGGGGAGATCGAGGGAAGACCCCCATGTATATGACATCCCAGGGGGGCGATTGTTTTGATGGCGAGACCACTTCAGCTGGTGAGTAGGTGGCTCGAGTTCTGCAGAGTCGGTTCGATCGTGGGGAGGAGGATGCTGGTCCCAACAGCGGCATATCTATTGAAACCAGGTCTAGGAGACGACGATTTGTCGAGACGGCCAGTGTTTCATCTAAGTCCCATGTCGTTTCTAGTGGGACGACTTCACGGCGCATGCCGGTTAGAGGGAAACGAGCCTCTAGAGGAGCGGTGCGAGATGATGACATCTTTATAGACATAGATAAGGCCTTTACTAGGCCCGAGGTTGTACCGGAGTTTAGTGCTCAGAGGTATAGTCTGAGATTGAGGTTTCCACCACACCAGGGTGGGGCCAATGCCCGTACTCAGACCATAGATAAAGGCATCCAGGATACTCACCTTTAGCATGGGTTGAAGGATCATCCTTCCATACCGGTGCGGAAGGGAGGGGCATATAGCATTTCCTTCTTGGTCATTCAGCTTTTAATTATATGCATGTGCTAACAAGTAGCTTCTGATTCCAAATACAGGGGAGCGAGAGGCTTCATAGCCGGGGTGCCTGGTCCACTTTCTTCTGGACATTGTTCGCTCTTGGGACCTATCCCTAGTACGCCACGTTATTGAGAGAGCACAGATTTGAGGACTTCCTGCGGATTCCCCTGTTCATCATAAGGCACAGGATTGCTGAGGCTCTGGTGCAATAGTTTCACACCAAGACAGGCGCCTACCATCGGAGTTGCGGGGAGTATGCTGTCCTTCCTATTAACTGGATCGCCAGTCTAGGCATCAAATTTGGCGGCCATCGGATTCTAACTGATAAAATGACCTTTAAGATGGCTAGTGATCTCTTGGGCATCCTTCTTTCGTTGACTGTTGAGAGGAGGGGGTATTTCGGGCCCACTGCGTCGCCACAGATCCGTACCAAGTGGCTGCAGTGTAGTATTCCCTATGGCGAGGCCTTCACCGACGCTCATCTTCGTCGGTGCTTCCTGTGGTTCCTTAGTAGTTACTTCTTTGGCAACAACCGATCGGTGTTGACTTGTCAACTATTGTGGGCTATGGGGGTAGTCTCTGGCATTAGGACATACGACTGGGGGTCAGTAACCTACGGCTTCTTCATTTCCTTCTTAAAGCGGGCCTCTCAGTGAGACTTCAAGAGTTTGGAGGGATGTTGGCAGATATTAACATGGTGGGCATATGAGTACATCCTAGCCTTGCGGCCTCATTATACAGGATTGTCCTTGACAGCATACCCTTGAGCATATGCATGAGCTCATTGTAGGATCACGAGGGTAGTAGTAGTGCAACCAGCCACCATCTTCGCCGCTCTGGATTGTACCACCCAGGATGAGATCGTAGTTTGTCCATATGATGGTACATTACTAAGAAGACAAGAGCTCATTATAGCTATGGGCCAGTCGAGGGTCATTGGTTTTCGGCCCTGACGAGTTGGGAGTTCTTTCTAGAGGAGAGGACCTTTCATCAGGTTATGCCAGTCTATGGAATACCCAAAGATCTGCCTCCTCATGGTTTGTCATTCGAGGCCATAGTTTTGGATCACCTGGAGTATGCAATGGGCGTCTTTGATGCTTATGTGGACACGAGCAAAGACTATTCCACCTGGTTCGTAAAGTCTTCTGTGGGCCCTATCATTGGAGATGTTCTCGTCATTGGGGGTAGAATGCTAGGAGGTGCTGTTCGTGCTCAGGTAGCCACCGGGGTTGAGTGGAGAGCACGTATAGAGACCGCAGAGATGAGAGCAGCAGAGTTTGAGGCCCTATCTATTGCTAAAGAGGCACACACGTAGGAGGAGATAGCTTGGCGTTAGCTCAAGAGAGGGAGATCTGGCAGAGAGATAGGGAAAAGGCTAGTCGCTGCGATGGACAAAGAGTAGAGCCAGTTTCAGACTGAGCTAGCCCTTCATCAGGGCTAATCCATGCTTTTGATGGGAGAGTTATGAGTGGCTCGTATTCCTTTTCCGGCTGCCCCTGAGATTCCCGGCCGAGGGCCAATCATTCCTTCGTTCAGGCACAGGTACGTCCCTATTCCTCTAGGCCCCTCGGGTGACTAGGGTTCTTTTGCTCAGGCTTCGGGGCCTTCCTAAGGTCTTGGGTATGCTCCCGACACTTTAGGCGATGTGGGTCCTTCCGCCAGCCCTTTTGCAGGCAGCAATGATGGTGATGACACTGATACAGATACAAACTAATTCATTAGTGGTGATGATTCTCAGTAAAGTTAGCCATTTGTTGTATCATGATGTAGCCCCTGTGTGGGCATGTATTTTTCCATGTATTCTGTAGACATTGCCCCTTTGTGGGCCAGCTATGTATGCATACTATGTATTGCCTCTTGGTAGGCCTGGACTTGTACGTATTGTATTGCCCCGCAGTGGGCTTTGATGTATGATATTATCTCTTTCTAGCATGATGTGTGTATGGAAAAATGCCTCTTACTAGGACTTATATGTATGAACTGGATAAAACGCCTTTAGAAGGGTGACTGATGTATGTGTAAAACAATGCCTCTAATTAGGACTTATATGTATGATCTGGATAAATAAAACGCCTTTAGAAGGGTGGCCGATGTATGTGTAAGACAATGCCTCTGATTAGGACTTACATGTATCAACTTGATAAAACACCTTTAGAAGGGTGGCTGATGCGTATGGAAGACAATGCCTCTGATTAGGACTTATATGCATGATCTGGATAAAATGCATTTAGAAGGGCGGCCGACGTATGTGTAAGACAATGCCACTGATTAAGACTTACATGTATGATCTAGATAAAAAGCCTTTAGAAGGACGGCTGATGTTTGTGTAAAACAACGCCTCTGATTAGGATTTATATGTATGGTCTGGATAAATAAAACACCTTTAGAAGGGCGGCCAATGAATGTGTAAGATAACGCCTCTAATTAGGACTTATATGTATGATCTTGTATAATCTCGGAAAATGCCTCTGAGAGGACCGTTGAGACGTACACACGCACCGTTGCATATCCATGGTGGATGGTGGTATTAAGCCAGCTTAGGTAGCATTCAATTGTTTTGCACCACAATTTCACGGATTTGCTAGCTGCTTTTGGACAATGATCGTCCCACAGGGGGAGAAAGAAAGGACAGATCGCGTAAAATAAACTGCCCCAGTTTAGGGTTTCATGTGATTCTCAACATGAAAAATACATCCTTAGCAGGACGGACCTATTCTCGTATATTGGACAAAGGGGGAGAGAAACACGCAAAATAAACTGCCCCAGTTTAGGGTTTTGCAGGGTTACGAGATTGTAGGCTGGCTGCAAGTTTCCTTGGCTTTGCAGGCCATGCTATCATGTTGATGACGAGTATGGACACTCTGAACGAGATAACTCCAAACACGCCATGAGGTGGTAGGCACTAATTGCTCTTGTTATTACCAGAGAGGGCTAGAAATCTGAGGACGGGATTCTTGGGGTACCACTATGGGAAATGACTCCCTTCATCCTCCAAATAAGCTAGAAAAACTACCAGACAGTTGAGATCGGGCTCTAGCATTTTTCTGTCACAAACTCTGATTACCGGGGTTGAACTAACCCCTGAATCGAGTGAACTGGGCTTTGAAAATGAGGTTCAAGACATTTGAAGGTGCTAAACGAGGCACACAAATATAAATTTCCCCATTGTAGGATTTGTGTGGCCTCGGATGCTTGAATGCGAGTTTTCGATAGCCCAGGTCACTGTCGGATCGATTATGCATTACAGTGAGCACTAAAGCGAGGGAATCTTTGCTTCAAAGTGCTCAAAAACATGTCAAATAGGAAGGGGAGAGTCAGCATATGTCTGGGTTTGTGCCTGGGGGGCTGAAAGCCCCTAGCACATTTCCCGAGGTTTGGCGGCCATTGTAAGGTCATCGGCGGCCTTTCAATGGCTGCTGCCTCAGGATCCATGTATAAAATCTGGGCTTTGCCCAGCCCCAACTCATTTGGTTCCGCGATTTTCCTTGGACTTCTCCTGCCCTTTTCTTTACTTAAAACACTTAGAAAACGCCACTTTTCATCGTTTTTTGTGTGGAACTTCATTAGATTGTCAGATAAAGTAGGATTTGCTCATGGAGGTTCTTGATGCTCATTCTTATGACACCCTTGTTGAGCTTTAGAGGGAGGAGTACCATGAGAAGAAACTTAAGAGATGGTGGGGCACTTTTACTTGTGGTGACCAGGCACTTCTTCAGCAGTTCTTAGAGGCTAGACTGGCACGTACTAGAGGTCATCACTTCCTGTTGGGATCCTGCTTTGAGGTGTGTCACCATTGGGGACGTGGATTTGGTACTCACCGTTCAAAACTTACTTTTCCGCTGCGTTCATCTTTAATTCCATCACTGGAAGGTGCACAGATCAAGTATAGACTTCCTTTTCTATTCTAAGGATGATCAAAAGTGGTTTTCCACTGAGTTCAGGGTATGGCGAGACACGCGAGATCCCATCTTTATGTTCGACTTGTCGTCACTGGTTTCAACTGATATGCCACTCCCAACTGATATCCTGAGGGATTACACCCTGGAGTTCGAGATCCAAGTTCAGAGGGCCTTTGCAAACCTAAAGGAGTGCTTAAGAGAGGCTATCAAGGACAGAGATTGCTGCGGGGAGATAGCTAATACACTCATGGAGGACATCGAGGAGATGAGTAGCATGCAGGAGAGTGTCCCCAGTTGAAATCCTAGGTTGCAGGTTTGGAGGACGAGCTTGCGGCTCTTACTTAGAGATTTGCTACTCCAGATCACACTTGAGATGAGGAGAGAGCCGCATTTGAGGCTAGCTGGGTCGCGACTAGCAGGTGAGCTGTTGACTTAGCACTGGAGCTACTATAGGCGAAGTCTTATATTCACTCCACTTTGGACATGGAGTACGGGCGAGAGAGCGATAAGCCTAGCGAGCCACAGCGGGCTTTCTGTCACCTTTAGACTAAGTTGGCCGAGAAAGATGAGGCTCTGAGAGTTGCTACTGCAGAGTTGGGCACCTTGTTGGCTTTGCTAGAGACAGACAGGTAGAGCTCTACTTCTAATCCCGCGATGGAGAAGGAGTTGGTTCATCTTCAGCACTCGCGTGACAGACTTAGAGAGGTAGCTACAAACATGGGCTTCGATTTTCCACACTGGTTTTGGGAGGCTGTGCCAGGCTATGTCCTATCGTTTGGGCCATGTTTGACCTGTTTGGCATTCTTTTCTGTTTACTTTATTTCTGCACATGAGCTAGGTAGTTAGTATTCCACCTGCTGAAAAAACTGGTTTTGCATCTCATACAAAACACACAGCTGAAGCAACACAGGTATCTTGTTCATTCATGTAAGATAACATGGAATATCTAGAATTTTAGAAACAAAGAATAGAAAGGCGTACCTTGATGGAGTGAAATTCAAAACAAAAGAACTTCGAACTTGAGAAGACCTTCACTCTTCACCCCAATTCCACAGATGCCCAAGATGTGTAGTCTCTCAATCAGTTATGTACACACTTGTTCAAGAGACAATATATATATATATATATATATATATATATATATATTAGAAAACTATCTTGTTTCTCCTTTTATCATACATACATATTTAAACTATCAAAAGGTAGATACTTTAGTTAATAACTCTTATTAAATAAACAACTCGTTATCTAATTGGGCTAACCTTTTGGGCTAGCCCAATTGGGCTTTAGTGTGTGGCTTAGGATGGGACCAAAGGGACAAATAAAGCTCTAGCTCCAATGGACTTCGGATTTTTCTGTCAACTCTTGACAAGCTCAAAGTTATCATTAATTATATTTAATATCACTATATAAATATAATTGCACTCTAGGTTTTATTAATAAAATTAAATCCCAAGACTTTATTATCTAAACAATTAACCCCTTCATGAAAATATTCATAGTAATGCAGTGTCATAATATATAACTACCAATTTGAAAATTACTACCTCTTGATCCTTGAGTACCTGGTTTAATCCTTTAAGCTATTCATATATATTTAGGAAATCAAATTTCATAAAATATAAACTTTAGTAACTTTTTACTAAAGTGGTCAGGCCTAACACTCTGACTAACCAAACTCACTAAACTTATCTCAAAAGAATATTTTATATCTCTACAAAGAAACTATGAATTCCATCTTAAGGATATGTGTTCCTTTAGCACTACGTGTGGCTATCCAACATACTGAGGTTTTGACCGTTGAATTAGATCCCACTCCTGATATATCAAAACAACCTACATTTCATGATCGGATTCACTATCCTCCCAGGATTGAGAGTTTATGTAAATTAAAGTCGTGAGATTTATTATTCATTTGACAGTCGTTAAGAAAATAATAAATCTCACAGCGGTCCAGTTCAATATGTCTTAACTCTTAAAACATATCAACATATCAACTAGAAATCTCCACTTCCATGATCAAGACAAATCATCTTAGTTGATATGTTATAGTCTTCACAGATGAAATGCCCAATTTCATCATTGACTACGAACTAAAATTTTGAATTTACAAAAAACTTGTGATCTATATCTTCTGTGACTAAATCACATAAATCACATACTATGCATCTCATGGACTATATGGTAACGTCCAAATATTCATGTTACCAATATTTTAGATAATAACAAAACAACTTTATTAATCATAACATCAAACCATACATAATGTCATACATAGCATCATACAATAGGATTTAAGGGCATTAATCCTAACACCACCATGTATGGAAATGTCCTTCATAAATTGCTAGGCAATTGCGTAGGCCTTTAGCTTTTTGTTTTAAGTTCTTAAAGTATAGTCTAGTTTGTTAGGCATGCTTAGAAATTGAGAGGTAGTGTAAAGAGATGTTTATAAGGATATTCAAAGGATATATATGAGATGAGATTTTTCGTTTTGACAACAGAATGCATGAAAGAAACAGAATGGCACAATACAGGCATGTTAATGAATATGCGGGCAAATGTTTTGAAAATGCAAGACTATACAAATAAGTGATAAATGTAAAATCATGCATATCAATATCTTATTTTTCCAAAGATACATCATGTTCTAGACAGATCTTTCCCTTTTCCCATTGAGGTACATTTCCCATTAAGGTACATTTCCCATTGGCATAAGCCAGAACATCTTGAGCAAACCATCGGACCATGGTAGTATTGTAGACAAAGAGCAATCTCAGAGGCGTCTTCATATCTTGACTTGGATGTTAGGTCTCCTTAATCTTCTAATCTTGAGCAGAAATTTAAGCAGCCGTAACTGAATGATTTTTCTTTTAAGATGTGACCGAACCAAGATGGTAGCCTACATACCTCCACGAGGAAGGATCAGGTCATCACGTAGTTCAATTGACTTTTTGATTGCCTTAAATTTCGCCTAAACTGCCTTTTCGGGTTTTCAATCTACCTTTCCACATATTTTTTGTTTTTTTTTTTTTTTTTGTGTTTTTTTGTTTTTTGTTTTTTGTTTTTTTTTGTTTTTTTTTTTTACATAGAAATAAAAACGAGATGCACGGTGAGGCCCTTTCATGCAAAGTACCGTATAATAGCATCAGAATTGCTAGGCATATTGAAGTCATGCCCGTCCATGTCAGCTAGAATCAAGGCTCCTCCCAAAAAGGCCTTCTTTACCATGTATGGGCCCTCGTAAGTTGGGGCAAACTTTCCTCTGTGATCAAGCATAGCCTAGTTACATTTCTTCAAGACTAGATCGCCTTCTTCAAAGACTCTGGGTCTAACTTTCTTGTTGAATGCTTGCTCGGCGTGGCGTTGGGACAACTGTCCATGGTACACATTGCGGTCATGTGTTTCTCGTCTATCATGTTCAGCTATTCGTATCAAGAACAGGCCCATTTAGCTTCTGACAACTCTATTTGAGATAAAATCTGGAGAGATAAGATCTCTACCTTTGCGAGGAGGACGACCTTCATGCCATATACAAGTGAATACGGGGTCGCACCTGTGGAAGTACGGACAGAGGTGCGATATGTTCACAAAGCAAATGGCAAGTACTTGTGCCAATCCTTGTATGTGTCTATCATCTTCACCAAGTTTCTGTGCTCGATCTTGAACTATTGGTAGAGTTACTGGATCATTTTTCCATTTAGGTTTGCCCCATTATCTGTAATGAGCTCTTCTGGCACGCCGTAGTGGCAAATAATGTTGTGTTTAAGCAACTGGGCTACCACGGCTTGAGTGACGCTTTTGTACGAAGTGGCTTCCACCCAGATTGTAAAATAATTGATGGCCACCAAGATGTACTCAAGGCTGTTTGAAGCTTTCAGAATCACTGGTCCGATGACATCCATACCCCAGGCTAAGAAGGGCTATGGTGCTGCTAAAGAGTGCAATGGCTATAAAGGAGCATTCTTCCTGTCTTGGTAGGCTTGGCAACGATGGCATGTCCTCACATGTTTAATGCAATCATTCTCCATGGTGAGCCAATAGTAGTCAACTCTCATAATCTTACGAGCCAATAGGGGTCCACTGGCATGGGCTCCAAGTAAACCCTCATGCATCTCTTCCATCAAGTGATTAGCCTCAGAGGCGTCTACACATCGGAGCAAGGTAGAATCGTGGTTCCTTTTGTACAGGACCTCTCCACTCAAGAAAAATTGGTAGGCCATGCGATGGATAAACTTCTTTTTACTATCTGTTGCACTGGGCAGGTATTCACTATTCTTAATATAAGCCTTAATATCATGGTACCATGGCTTTCCATCGGCTTCAACTTCGACACTCATGCATTCTTCGATGTTCATGCAATAGGCTAGAACAACACAGACTTCTATGTGTAATTGCCACATATCATCTCCTTCTGATAACTTGACCATGCTAGCTAGCGTACCCAAGGCATGTACAAACTGGTTATGCGCTTAGGGCAAATAGGCAAGTGTGATGTTTCGAAACTTCGAAATCAAGCGGCTGACGCATTTCTAGTATGGAATCAACTTGGTATCTCTGGCTTGCCACTTCCCTTCAATTTGGGAGATGATTAACAGGGAATCTTCAAAGATGCTTAAGTCATAGGCTCTAAACTCCAGGGCCGCTTGCAGGCGACTATGCATGCTTCGTACTCTGTGACAATATTGGTGCAATTGAAATTCAGCTTGACTGACACAGGGATTTGCTGGCCCTTGGGGAAACTAAGACTACTCGCACTCCATTTCTTGTAGAGTTGGCGACTCCATCAAAATAAAACTTCCAACGACATGGTTCCACACTGTCTGGTTTTGGCTCTAGTGCTATGACATCCTCGTCAGGGAAGAGGGATTCTAAAACTTCTGGACCGTTTAGCGACTGGTCCACTAGGTAATCGGCTATGGCTTAGCCCTTGATGGCTTTCCTTATTACAAACCCTACGGTGTGTTTGTACACTGTAGGGTTTTGTAACCAAGGAGTTTTGTAATCTTCATCGTGTTGATAAACTAAAGAACTTTGCAGCCAACAACTTTCTCAAGTTGATGAGTAAGCCACATACTAGGATCCGTGTATCGAATTGGTTAGTCATGTACTGGGAGCTATGCATTGAAAGGAGAGATTGTCACTACAAAACAAGTCCAATTGGGTATTGGGGTAAAGGTTCAACTGTAGGTTGGTATAAGGTACTAGGATTCCTTTATTTGTAACCGCTTGTTGTGATAATAGTGAATTCTCAAAAGTGGTGACCTTAAAATCACCCGGTGGGGTTTTTGCCGTGTAGGTTTTCTCCATTCGTAAACAAATTACCGTGTCAATTTATTTTTTGTTGCATTCTTAACATAGTTGGTGATTTGTTTGTGCTACCATGCTTATTGCATGCTAATTGAATTAATTAATTAACTTGGCTAATTAATTGGTTAATTCATCACAAGGGCTCAATACATTCTTGGCCTATCAAGTGGTATCAGAGCAGGCACACTAATTAGGGCTAATCTCTGCTGTGTGGTCCATTGACCCCTGTTGTCATGAATAGAGGACAATCTCTCATTATACCTCATTTATTTGATGTCACTAACTACACATATTGGAAAGTACGCACGGGAGTTTTCTTGTAGTCATTAGATTAAAAGGTGTGGCAAGCTATGGAGATAGGCTAGACCAAGCCGAAGGAAGCGCCGACCGATAGGGATGATGCTAAGACCAAAGTGGCAAACTTCAACAATAGGGCATTAAATGCGTTATTCAATGCGTTTACGAATAGGGAGTTCAAGAAGATATCATTTACTGAAACTACTAAGGAAGTATGGACCATCCTCTAGACAACATATGAAGGATCTAAGGCTGTCAAGAATTCGAAGCTTCAGAGGCTTATCATAAGCTTTGAAAAGAATAAGATGGAGGAGGATGAGTCATTTGATGAGTTCTATGCCAAGCTCAAGGACACAGTGAACTTAGCCTTTAATCTTGGGGAAACCATTCCCGAACCCAAGATTGTTAGAAAGGTGCTTAGATCTCTACCCGAGAGATTTCATGCTAAGATCACCGCGATTGAGGAATCGAAGGATATTGACAAAGTTCCTTTGACTGAGCTGGTTGGCAAACTGCAGACCTATGAGTTGGGTTTAACATGGATTAAGAAATCTAGTAAGGGCAAGAGCACGACATTGAAGGCTAAGAGCAGTGACACTCATGAGTCTTCAAACGATGAAGATTCTAAGATGAAATCCTACATCACCAGGTAATTCAAAAAGTTTATAAAGAATGCCAATGCTAAAGGATTTGACAAAGATCGCAAGCAGTCTAGTTCGTCTTAGTTCAAGAACCAAGACCAAGGAAAGAAGGATGCTAGGAATGGCGGTCAGTACACTGTTCCCTCAGGACCAAAATGATTTGAGTGTCAAGTCTTCGGTCACATAAAACAAGAGTGCCCTACGTATCTCAAGACCATTGGGAAGAGCAAGGAACTTGCTGCTACTTTGAGTGACACCGAACCTAAAGATGATTCTGATAATGAGGATGATGGAATCCTAAATGCCTTCACTGCCAACGTAAATCCTATTGAGGGGATTGTTGAAGATGTGGATGATAAAGAGGACTTAGTGGATTCTAAGTTCGAGAAAATGGATGATCAAGATGATATCCATACAGCCTATGAAAAATTGTATAAGGTTTCTGAGAAGCATGAAAAACTATATAGGCTGGCCACCACGAAGCTGAGTGATTTGGAACTTGATCAAGAAGAGCTTTCCACGAAGTTTGATAAAGCCAATCAAACCATTGGAGCACTGAGATTTGAGAATAATTTCTTGGCTGAGAAGACCAAGAAGCTTGAAGCAGAGCTGTTTCAAGTCAGAGCTTAGTTGGAGAGGACTTCAAGTGCAAAACTTGATGAGATGCTCAATCTTCAGAAATTTGCTTCCGATCGAACCAGTTTAGGGTATAATTTATCATCTCCTAGTATTGCTTCTACTAGTACTACTATTTTTGTTTCTCCTACTAATAATGTTGAATCCGAGAACAATAATGTGAAAACTGTGTTAGATAGTAAGAATATAGACAAGGGTAAATCTATTTTAGGAGCACCCCCTAAGTAGGATAAGAAAGAGACTAAAAACCCTGGGGCTAAGAAGGGAAACACTCAAAAATCTAAACAGAAGAAGTAGCATCTTTATCATCACTGTGGAGTAGTTGGACATACTCAACCTAATTGTTACAAGTGGTTAGCCACTCAACAGAGCAACAGTATGATCTCATCGGGAAACCAAAATTAGTTTCCATCCTCCTTTGCTCTTCTTGGAGATCTACTCAAAGCCCTCATGTTCCTTTTGAACTTGAATGGTTTCAATTCTTCCCCTTCACCACCGGATCAAGGGCTTGCTAAATGGAAAGGTTCCTCCAAGGTGTGGAAGGAAAAAGTCTCCAAGCAATTTATTCACTTTTTCTCTCTCTCCCCTTCTTGTTGTTGTTATTGCATTACTTGTGTGTTTTGCTCTCTTGTTTTTTAGTCAATCTAGTTGTATGCATTGCTTTGTTTAACATGTTTTTGTTTGTTTCTTTTTTCAGTTTTGCTTTATTTTGTTTTTCATAAAAAACATTAAAAAAAAATACAAAAACAGTGTGTGTTTGTGTACATTGGTACTTGTGTACCTTGGATAGCCATTGAAACAAAGTTTTCTAAACATTGTATCTTTTGTAACTTAGATGAACATCTCTATGCACAACTAAGCAAGTGAGCTTTGTGGCTCGTGTTTGTGATGAGTAAGATTAAGTAATCTCCTGTACTTAACATTCGTATCATTCTTTTTGACGGGAAGAACTAGAAAATCTTAAGAGAAAGGCATAAATAACCATCTTACCACTGTTGCCTACCAATTATGAAATGACATCTGTATGCTTCGGCATAGCAAAAGTGCAATGTCAAAAACTTAACATCATTGGGTATTTCTTTTCTTTCTCTTATATGCCCAAGCATAGTTTGCTTAAACGAAAAATATGAAAAGAAAAGTAAAAAGCAAAAAGAATCAAAATGTTTTATATATGATTGTAAGCGTGTCTTCTAGGAGATGTGGGAGTTATAGAATGTACCTCGAAAGTGATTATCCCTATCAAACAATTATGATTGTGTGTGAGTTAATGTGATTTTCTCATATCTCTAATCGTCATAACATGTAGACACTTATGCAATCTTGTGATATTTTTCACACATTACACGCAATATTCTTTACTACTCTTGATACATGTGCAGGTACAATGTGTTTTGACCATCACAAGGAATACATGTGTTAATGTATGCTCACTAAATGCTTGACATTTTTCTTGATGAGAGATGTTTTTGAGAGCTTAAAATGTTTTTGGTTGAGTAACATATTTGATTGCATTCATGTTTGTATTTTTCTCTTCATTGAAAAACTGTTTTTAAGCAATCTCGACTGCTTCTTGATACCTCTCGACAGCTTCTCGATCCCTCTCGACAGCTAGGCTATCTATCGAACCTTTTGAGCTTCCTTTCTCGATAGCTATTATCGCAATCTCGATAGCTTCTCGACAGCTACTGGATCCATTGAGGATGTTTCTATATGCTCGATAGATCCTCGATAGCTTCTCAATCCATCGAAGTTTATTTGCTGTGGACACTTCTCGATAGCTATTCGATAGCTCCTCGATAACTATTTCTCACGTTTTAATTCTTGACAGATCTCGATGCCTCTCGATCCATCGAGTAACTGGGATTTCTATATATAGGGTCCGCGCGACATTTCTCTCATTTCTCTTCATCTCTCTCGACCTTTTCTGTCTTCTCACCTTCCCAAACACCTCAATCTCACTCTAAATCACTTACCCACTCTCTCTTCGGTCTTAAGGTCTCTTCTTTTCTCTAGTGTGATTCTATTTCTCTCACATTATCATGCATTTCATGATTTCTGACCTAACTTTTGGGATTTTTGATAAACTTTGGGGTTTTTCAAAATTTTGGAGTTTTTGTGAAAATTTTGGGACGGGATTTTTTTTTAAATGATTTTAAATCACCATGCATTACATTGCATTTGCATTTTAACTATATTTTCATGCATTATAGATGTGTGTTTTATATGTTGAATTTTTGTGTGCTGTTAGGTTTGGATTGGGCTGAGCCCATGATGATTTTTATGTTGCATATCATATGCTCATGCATTTTCATGCATACATACCTTCATTTATTTATATTCTTATATTGATTTGTTTGGTGCTTTTCTACGTGTCTCTCTCTCTCTCTCTTTCTTGCGTTAGACTGCTCTATGGCACCTAAACGCAAATCTACTCCGTCCTGAAACCCTCTTCGTTTCGGGGTATCTTCCTCTGATTCTACCCCCCCCCCCCCCCCATGTCAGGTTCCATGATGAGAAGGCCAAGTCGGACTTCTCGGAGAACTTTTCAAGGCGCGGCATTCATTCAAAACGCCAAGTCATTCTATCAGATTTTTTTGATACTGACCTTCCCACTGTCATCTACAGTCGGGGTTGGGAATCATTGTGTGGCATCCCAATCACTTGTCTTTCCATGATCATACATGAGTTTTACTCCAATCTGCACAGATTCAATACTTCAGTACCTCATTTTGTCACTCACGTTCGAGGCACGCGCATTGTAGTCTAGATATTGTATCCAAGGTACTACACGTTCCTAGGGTAGTGCATCCTGACTACCCTAGCTGCAATCGTCTGAGGACTGTGTCCAAAAACGAACTCTCGTCTCTATTATGTAAGACACCTTCATCTCAGGGTGACCATCAAAACACCCCTTGCTCAGGCTTTGCAAAAGGTCTGAGATTCCTTAACATGGTGATGACATTTGTTCTCCATCCATTGTCTCACTCTAACTCCATCACAAAGCCTCATGCTCGATTTTTGTTATCCCTTCTTGAGGGACTTTCTATTGATTTTCCATCTTACTCCATCCTATCCCTCATAGATGTCTATAGGGATACGATGACTCATGATAAACTCATCTTTCCTTCCGCTATCACGAGGCTTTTTCGCCATTTTTCTGTCTTCTATTCTGAGTCTACACACTTTTTCGTTATGTGTGCCATAGATGCGGCTACTGTCAGATGGAGCGAGGCCCAGCTTCGACCTAAGCAACCACAGACAGAGAAAGCATCTCCTCCTGCTTCTTCCGATCCTTTCACATCTGCACCTTCTTTATCGGCGGGTGGTGTAACCCTCGAGGCGGTCTTGGCGCAACTGTAGCGCATGGATGCTCAGCTTGACACACTCAGTGATGAGTTGTGTCAGGTGAACACCTGTGTCGACTGTATTGCTCGACGGCAAGCTCGCCTTGGCAGCTTCATAGAGTCTTCCTCTCCTTCTTCAGAGGCATCTGAGGACGAGGACGAGGACGACGATGATGATGATGAGGATGAGGATGCTAGCTCTTCCAGTGACGATGAGATGACTGCTTGATTTACTTACCCTTTGTCATTAGTGACAAAAAAGGGAAATAGTTTTGGATATAAAAGTAGTCATATACATAGAGGGAAAGTTAGCATGGGAGATTTTTGTGATAGGGGGAGTGTTTATACTTTAAGGGATGTAATGAGGTTGTTATGTAGTTTCTTTTCTTTCTTTTACATTTACCTCATGTATACCGGTCCTGTGACCATTTGACATATTGTACTTATCTTTGGATATATATATATATATATATATATATATATATATATATATATATATTGATGTATGCTATTCACCTATCTTTACATGTGCTGTTTCTTTTCTCTCTTTATGCATATGATTCTTATATTTTGTATGCAATTTTTTATTTCTCTTTCACACTAAGATGTCATGATGAGTTTTGTTTAAAGTGTTTCAGAAATACAGGTTGTCAAAGTCTTCTTGCTATGAACTCTCTTCTTGCAAAATTTTTCAAGAGTTTGTGTTAGGATAGATTTTATTGTATTCAACAAGTGAGTATGAGTTGAGTGATTTATGACTTCTCTCATATGTTCATTTTTTTGTTGTGGTTTTGTCACGGATTGCCAAAGGGGGAGATTTTTAGGATATATGTGAATCATGTTAGGAACATATGTCAATATAGAATTGATTAATCCTTTAACAAAACGCACTTTACTTGTAATCGGGTAGATTTAGGATGTGTATAATACTTCAAGGAACAAAGTTTCAAGCTCAAATATTAAAGCCATGCAAGTCTGTCCAAGAATCAAGTGAAGAAGTGCTGGATTTTAAAACTTGACAACTAGCTCAATAGCTAGTATCTATCGAGGTTTAAAAAGCTGTTTAAGCCCTATGCTTGACAGTTGCTCGATAGATAGGGTATCTGTCGAGATTTATGAAAATCAATTTTTCAGATCTGATTTCACTCCAATCCATGAATAGATGTTTGGGCTTTCTTTTCTCACAACCCTAAACATATATAAGGAGTGTTTTAAGGGTCGTCATAGCTAATGCAACAAAATACAAAAGTTTTTCACAAGCATATTGTGAACCGGAGACATATACCCTAGTTTATCTTTCTATTCAAGAAGCTGTTGTGGTTGTACAACGTAGGGTTTTGTAACCAAGGAGTTTTGTGATCTTCATCATGTTGATGAACTGAAGAACTTTGCAGCCAACATCTTTCTCAAGTTGGTGAGTAAGCCGCATACTGGGATCCGTGCATCAAATTGGTTAGTCACATACTGGGAGCCATGCATTGAAAGGAGAGATTGTCACTACAAAACAAGTCCAATTGGGTATTGGGGTAAGGGTTCAAGTGTTGATTGGTATAAGGTACTGGGATTCCTTTACTTGTAATTACTTGTTATGATAATAGTGAATTCTCGGGAGTGGTGACCTTAAAATCAATCGGTGGGATTTTTGCCGTGCAGGTTTTCCCCATTCGTAAACAAATAACCATGTCAATTTATTTTCCACTACATTCTTAACTTAGTTGGTGATTTGTTTGTGCTACCGTGCTTATTGCATGCTAATTGAATTAGTTAATTAACTTAGCTAATTAATTGGTTAATTCATCATAAGGGGTCAGTACATTCTTGGCCTATCACATACAATTTGTCTCACAAATATAAAGGAAGAAACTCATAATAAATGCTAGAGATTATTATAATTTAATGACTTAAATATTTTCATAAATAATTTTATTGCTAAATTCATCCAAATTAGTTACAAACACTACCTCTTTCACAAACTAAACACCCAATTTTTCGCAAATTAAAGTTGTTATTCAATCAGCAGTAAATAGAGATACAACAGAAAGATGTTATTCAAGCAACAACAAATAGAGATACAACAGCCCCTAAAATAGCTTTCACAACAATATCTTGAAATTCCCAAGGAAATTAGTCTAACCCTTACCCTCATCCATCATACTTTTTAAGTAATTGCAGAAGACTTTGACTAAGCAAAATATCAAACGGACCATGGTGAAACTTCTAAAATTTTAAACATCCTACTCTTTATTTGCTTAGGATTGTAGTTCAATTAGTTAGAGCACCACCCTGTCAATGCGGAAGCTGCGGGTTCGAGCCCCGTCAGTCTCAATGGATCCAAATACAATAAAAAAAAAAAATACTGCAATTCATCACTTCGTTTTCTTTGAAAGGGAGAACAAATAGCAGAATTTCATTCCCCCTGGGAATGCTTTCTTATTTTATTAATTTATTTTTTCCTTTCACATTTCTCATCAAAGAAATATGGGAATTCCCATTTATTCAACTAGTACCGATCGAAAGGCGAAAGGCATATGTAAATTAGTACAATCAAACAAATGCTCAAATTAATGACTACTATAACTTTAAACCTTATCCATCATTAATATCCTAAAATGTAAACATGCAAACCCTTGCAAAAAACTGCAAACCTTTAACTCATAGATGAAAATAAAACATAAAAAAAATGCAAACCCTTAAAAAAAAAAAAAAAACTTGTGATTTGAAAGGATATTACTGAACCCCCCAAGATTGTAGAGTGTTTAAATATACCCCTCCACAACCAGTCCCTATGATTTAGAATTACTAAAATCCAAATAGCCTAAAAGAGCATACACTAATAGCTAAAAGGAATATAAGACTATTTGAGTGTGATACTTCTTTATTATAAGAAAAATATTTTCTTAAGTAAAAAATTATCGACATGTATAGGGGGTGTCTCAAACCCAAGATCAAAATTCAGCTTCAATTATTTCAACAGCATACCAAGCATCTTGAATGTAACTTTTCATCTGACAAAATTCAAGTAGCTAAAGACAAATTCATAAACTAACATCTCGTTCTACTATAAGTGTTTCCAATAACATTTTTATTTTAATTGTAATCATAGTTAAGTTTATGAGAATTTTATCTTGGGTTTGACTATTACTTCTAGCAAGATAAGTGGGTTTGTTTGGTTTAACAATTGATGAGAATCAATAAGCATTCAAGGATCCATTGTATGTTCTAGTTGGGCCTATTACTAGAGCAAAATCCAAGAAGATCAAAGAAGCACTTAATGGACTGATTCAAGAGATTTGGGCTAATTTTAACGCAGGACATTCCAAGCTTGGCCCAAAGGAAGATGAATGCGTAATAAATTTAATCCAAACTATTGAAGTCTGATCTAGCTTAATTGGGCATGATTTATGGCGTGGATTGAACGGTTTAGACCCCTAAAACTATAACCAGATTGCGTAGCCTAGATTAATTAGCCAAGTTGTTACTTAGTCAAATTAAGCAATTCTAGGTTAAAACAATCACAAAATCATATCATGCATATAAACATATAAAGCAGGCGAAATAATAAAGAACACAGTGATATGATCACCCAGGAAAACCAAACCGGTAAAAAACCTGGGGAGGATTTTACCCACCGATCCTCAAGGCAAAACGGAATCCACTAAGAAAGAATTGAAGTTCTTACAAAAGGACTTACAAGCTCCCCGCTTGACTTCCTAATGCTACACACCAGTAGTAACTTCCTGACACGACCACGCGCAGGCTCCGAATCCACGGACTACTTTTTTCTTTGTATTCCTTCAATCAGCTACAAGCTCCTCACTTGTTTATCTTTAAGCTTCAAAGGCAGCAACCAAGTTGATCATCAAGATGTTGAAGTGATCTCAATCTTGAAAACCCTAAGCTTTGTGTAAAGGAAAGCTCCTCTAGATCTCACAAGAAATTTACACAAAACCGCAATGTATGAGCAACAAAACAACTTGTGCAACTATGAAAAACATAGCTAGGGCTTGCCTTATATACCTAGGGCAAAAACATAAAACCCTAAACGTTTAAAGAGTTAGGGCTGAGTTGGAATTCTGCAGAAAAACGCATCTGGGCCGACTTTCGATCGATCGAGTCTAACCTTCGATCGATCGAGCCAGGCCGAGAAGCCCCAATGCTTCTGCAGTCACTCGATTCCAACTTTACAATATTTAACCAACTTTGAGCAAACTTAAACAAGACTAAATACATTGTTTTGATCATGGTTTGCCAACATTACAAATTAGAGTTCTAAATACATAAAATCCTAAGACCTTAGAACCTAACAAACTCCCCCTTTGGCAATCCGTGACAAAACACAAATTAAAAGCTCAAAGTTTACAAGTAAATAGCCCTTTACATAATAATGCTCATAAACAAAAGTTCAACCTAACTACTATCCATCGGTTGCAAGTGTAGACAGCAGCTTTGTTGAATCAACCTGTATATTCCTGAAATACTCAACAAACACATAAACGCATGTGTGGCAGGAAATAGTATATAAACAGGTATAATATTCTTGTAAGATTCACACAACACAAAATAAAGAAATATATCAATGAAGCAACTCATAAATATAAATCAATAAGCAGTGAATCATAAAGACAACAAGAATCAAAAGAAACATGTATATCAATATATCAATCAATGTTACTCCCCCTAACATGAATATCCCAAAAATGATATACAAAGTGAAGCACCTAGATACAATCTAAATAAACTCCACAAACTAACAAACATATCCCATGCTAATCAAAAAAAATCTCCCCCTATCAACAAAATCTCCTCTACAAGTCAAAACTCTACTCCCCCTTTTTGTGACGGAATGCCAAAGGGCATCATAGACCATCATCAAAAGGAGGTGGTGAGGAAGAACGAAGATGCGCCAAATCCGCTCGCAGAGCATGAATCTCGTTGAACAGATCCACCAAAAGCTGACCATGAGCCGCCTGAACAGTCATGACAGTCTCCAGAGTACGACGAACATCGAAGTCAGCCGCAGGAGGTGGAGGAACAGCAGCAGCACCTACAGGATCTGGAACAGCCTCACCAGCAGGACCTGTAGAAGAAGAAGGAGGAGGAACACTACTAGAGGGATCAGACCTAGGGTGTTTAGAACCAGCTCGAAGATGAGCGGCCCTCTGTCTAAGAAAAGACGCACCTATAGGACCAATAACATGAACAGGCTCAGAAGCAGGGAAATCCTCTAAACCTAGATATAGTAAAATCCTATGAATGAAAATAGGATGAACAAGGGCATGGGCAGTAGATGAACTCCTATAAACTTCGTTCAAAGAACGAAGAAAAAGATGGGGAAAACTAATAGGAGCATCAGTGACAAGAGCGTACAGAAAAACACACCTCTCAAGAGGAATGGTGTGCAAATGAGAAATGGGCCAGAGTGAATGACAGGCTATCCTAAAGAATAGATAGGTAGTCTCAGGAAGCTCAGCGGTGGTGATCCTAGGATCAGAACCCCACTGGATAGAAGATCCAGTGATGTAAGACATGACATCACTCAGCTCAGGTGACTCATCATAGGGATAGACAGGATCCCTAACCAACGGTACCTCAAGAGCATCAGCCACTACCTGAGGAGTAATGGAGTACTCTACACCTCGTATCCAACTCCTAACTAGAGTGTTGGAATCATAGATGCGGACAGAGAGGTTCGAGAAGAACTCTCTAATCAAGAGAACCGGAGGTGGAGGGTCAGACACAGCCAACAAAGGTAACCAACCTCTACGCTCAAAATTTGCCCTAATGGCAGGATCAACCTCATCTAAAAGAACAGAACGTTCAGCCCAAACCTTTCTCTTAAGGTTTAAAGTCTCAAAGATCTCTTGGTTTTTCTCACTGGGGAACCGCTCACAATCAAAGGTAGGTGAGGGTGGAGTAGGAGTGGGGATGGTCCTACGTGCTCTAGTCTTCCTAGGCATGGTGCTAAGGAACAGGACAGAGACACAAAGAGAAAACCAAAAAGAACAAACACAAAACCAAGGGCAGACTGCAAGTTAGCACAAAAAAAATATAGAATAAAAATCTATATGATGCATGAACATGAATAATGTTATGATGCATGAACTAATGCAGTGACCAGGATCAAATTAAGTTCAATTTTCACAAAATTGGCTTGAACATAGAGTTTCTTAACAAAAACCCTAAAAATGAGAACCACTTTGAAAATTTTTGCATCAAATTGATGAATCAATCATTACACACTATTGGAAACAGTTTATAATAACCAATTACATCAATTATACAAGCCAATTTCATCAATTAAACCCAATTTCACAAAAAGCCCCAATTCGGATCAATTATAAACCCTAGAAATTTAAGTTTTCCACAAAACACAAAATTAATCAAATTAATTAATCAAGAACATGTCTATAAGGTGTCCCCAACAAAACCCATTGATCAATTTCACATGATTAGGTCCGAATCATCAAAAAATCCCAAAAAGAAAAGTCCGAAAATCACCTTCTAAAATGCATGAAAAATGCATGAAATCATGAAAATTAATTGAAAAGGAAGGGTAAAAAGGACATACCGGCTTGAGCAGAGAGAGATTATGCAAAAAGTTCGGAAGAAAACGACAAAAACTTGAAGAATTGGTCTTGCCTCGTCGGAGAGAGAAAAAGAAAAGTTTTTGAAAAATTTTGATTCTTTGAAAAAGTCAGATTTCCCTTTTTAAAAAAGCTTCTTCACGATGTTCGATCGATCGAAAATTACATTCGATCGATCGAATGTGACAGTCGTTTTAGCACTTTCTGAGGCACTTTTTCGATCGATCGAAAATCAGGTTGGATCGATCGAAATGGGCAGAAACACACTTAATTTTGGGGAAAAACACAGTTTTGAAAAATGGCAAACCAAACTTTGAAACAACTCCTCAAAGCATTTGATCAATGAATGCAAAATGCATGAGTATGAGATGGAATGCATTTTCAAAAAAACCCAAAATTTTAAACCCAATTCTCAGGCACAATTTTCAATCATCTTCCAAATTAATTTTCTCAAGCAACAGGTATGTTGTGCACAAATCTCAAGATATTTTCCAAACTTGGTTGGTCAGACCAAGAACACACACACTAGCATGTACAGTGTTTAACAAAGAGTAACTTGTGTAGTGTGTGAAACTAGCAAAGACTTGAGATACATGTGAGGTGATATGTGAATGGCAATCAAACACAAAGTCTACACAATTCATCACATAGAATTAAGAGAGACTATCATCTAAAGAGTTACATCCTATAACTCCCACATCTCCTAGATCAAAAGCTTGCAATCATGTAAGTTTCTTTCATTTTTGCCTCTTATTTATATATGAAATGGCATTCAGCCTAATAGTACACACCGGTTTGAATTAAATGAATTGGCATCAAGCCTAATAGTACACACCAGTTTTAATTTAATTTGAGGCTACACCTTATGTTCTTTTTGTGCATGTGCTACACTTTCTCGAGCACTAAATCTTATGATATGCACTAAGGTGTTCATGATTGGCTAGTGAACAGTGGTGAGATGGTTATTTATGCCTTTCTCAAAAGGATCAAGTCCGTCAGTCAACAACATGTAACTTCATGATTAAGGCAAAGTGATTAAGAACCACACACATCTTTCCCACACAACATGCACTACAAAATTTCAACTAGTTAAGTGCAACAAATAAGCTCATCAAAGTTAAACAAGGTACACAAGACATGACATGTGTAAAAAGAATGACCAACCTTGTTTTCAAAAATCAAGAAAAATAGTGTTCAACACAGATTTTGCTTTCTCCTTTTTTTTTTTTTTTTTTTTTTTTTTTTAAAGAGAAAACAAATAAATCCTAGAGTGAAATGCATGTATGTAATGCAATGCAAGTCCTAGAACAAAAGAAAAACACAAAAACCAAATAACAATGGTCACAACAGAATAGAGCAATGAAGCACAAGGACCATGTCAGAAAGACTCAATTAGTTCGAGTCTTTTGCATCCAAAACTTTTTAGATGCACCCCGAGCATTGGAGTTCTTATTCACATTAGAGTGATTCCCAACTCCAGAATTGGAATAAAGGTTTAACGCCTTTACCAATTCACCAATTAGTGCCATAGGATCTTGTGCTTGAGGCAGGCACTTTTGGTCTTTTTGCTCTCTTATCAGCTTGAAGCTTGTAACAGTTAGGACGAATATGTCCAGACTTACCACAATAATGACAAACCCAAGCAGGTTTACCATGCATCTTGTCCTTCGGTTTGGTAGGCTCCTTAGGTTTGGATTCTTTTAAGTCTACCCTAATCTTCTTAGGTGGTGAAACTTCTACAGGTTTAACAACCTCACTCACAGGGGGTTTAACTGTTTCACTCACAACCTTACTCACAAGAGGTTCAGAAGAAGAAGAAGAAGGAACAAAGACAGTGGAATGGGGTCCAGAATCAAAGATGCTTTCAACATATCCTAACCCAGCTTTATCAGAAGGATACTTTTGAACATTCAGCATGTGATCAAGTTTAGAACTAGTAGATCTAGCAACAGATAAATCATGTTCCAAAGTTCTAACTTTATCAAGCAAAAGCATGTTTTCAGATTTAACATTATTCAAAAGATCATTAGCATCAAACAGTTTTACAAGCAGATTTTTCTTTTCAAGCTCAAGAACATCAATTTTCTTCAGGCCTAAATCAACTTTCATAGCATCCTTTGCAGCAATTTTGCAAAGTTTGTTATAGGCCTCTTGAAGATCTGCGTCTTCAGAGAGTTCCCCATCAGCAGGGTTCTCCTCAGCAGATATGCTTTCATCTACTGTACCAGTAGCAGTGAAAGCAATGAAGTTTCCATCCTTGTCACAACCGGACTCATCATCAGAAACCTCATTATCACTAAGGGTTACAGCCATAGCTTTACCCTTATTTCTCAAGAAAGTAGGACATTCAGATTTGACATGACCATACCCTTGACAACCATAACACTGAGGACCCAAAGAGTTATTAGAAGATTGACCTACTTATTCTCTAGGTTTTTCAAAATTGTTAACTTTAGTGGGATCATTCTTCCTAAAGTTTCTAGGTTCAGCAGTGTTGGTGTTCCTTGCCTTTCTATTAGTGTTTCTGAGAAAATTTCTAAAGTTCTTGGCAAGGTAAGCTATCTCCGTGGGAGAGAGCTCATCATCAAATCCACCAGCTTCAACATCATCAACAGACTTCAATGCCATTGATTTGGATTTGACAGTCTTGGGTAAGTCAGACTCATAGGATTGAAGAGATCCTACAAGCTCATCCACAGGGATGGAGTCAACATCCTTACTTTCAGTAATGGCTGTTACTTTGGGTCTAAAATCTTCAGTCAAAGATTTAAGAATCTTCCTAACAACTTTAGGTTGATCATAGACTTCACCCAAATTATAAGCAGAATTAACAATATTATTTAGTTTTGCATAAAACTCATCAAAGGTTTCATCATCAGACATTCTAATGTTTTCAAACCTAGAAGTTAATTGCTGCAGTTTGTTAATTTTAACAGCCTTTGTGCCTTCATGCACAGTTTGGAGGATTTTCCAAGCAGTATGAGCAACCTCAATATTAGAGATCCTCTTAAATTCCTCCATTGAAACAGCATTGAAGATGGCATTCATAGCTTTGCTATTGAAGCCTGCTGCTTCTTTCTCAGAAGTTTGCCACTCACTCACAGGAGTAGTGGGCTTCTCCCATTCGTATTCAACGGAATTCCACACCCTCTCATCGATGGATTTCAGGAATGCTTTCATCCTTATTTTCCAGTAACCATAATTGTTCCCATCAAAGTGAGGAGGAACAAACAGAGAGTGTCCATGCTCCATGACAACCGGGGTCAAGGATCAGCTCAGAGATAAAAATCTCAAACAAGAAGAGCTACCCGCTCTGATACCACGTGAACGGTTTAGACCCTTAAAACTATAACCAGATTGCGTAGCCTAGATTAATTAGCCAAGTTGTTACTTAGTCAAATTAAGCAATTCTAGGTTAAAACAATCACAAAATCATATCATGCATATAAACATATAAAGCAGCGGAAATAATAAAGAACACAGTGATATGATCACCCAGGAAAACCAAACCGGTAAAAAACTTGGGGAGGATTTTACCCACCGATCCTCAAGGCAAAACGGAATCCACTAAGAAAGAATTGAAGTTCTTACAAAAGGACTTACAAGCTCCCCGCTTGACTTCCTAATGCTACACACCAGTAGTAACTTCCTGACACGACCACGCGCAGGCTCCGAATCCACGGACTACTTCTTTCTTTGTATTCCTTCAATCAGCTACAAGCTCCTCACTTGTTTATCTTTAAGCTTCAAAGGCAGCAACCAAGTTGATCATCAAGATGTTGAAGTGATCTCAATCTTGAAAACCCTAAGATTTGTGTAAAGGAAAGCTCCTCTAGATCTCACAAGAGATTTACACAAAACCGCAATGTATGAGCAACAAAACAACTTGTGCAACTATGAAAAACGTAGCTAGGGTTTGCCTTATATACCTAGGGCAAAAACATAAAACCCTAAACGTTTAAAGAGTTAGGGCTGAGTTGGAATTCTGCAGAAAAACGCATCTGGGCCGACTTTCGATTCGTGATTCAATTATAATCATTGGGTCAAGGTCTGTTACTTTTGGTTCACGTTTCACTTATAAACGTTTGGTCAGGGTTCTATCAAAATCTGAATTTTAGTTTTCTTAGGCAATTATTCCAATATTATTGGTTGGGTCTCAAAGCGTGTCAATTGAGGTTCGCATCAACAATATAATACATGTTGGAGATGAAACCAAAATTTGTGTTTAAAAAAAAAAAAGTCATTCCATGAAACTCAAGTAGAGGAAATGGAATTGAAATTCAAATATTGTTCAGATAATAGAATCCTTATTGTTCTTGAATATAGTAGTAATATGAAACACAAAGGAGCAATAATATGAGCATGTGACAACTCACAATATTTCCACATGTGCAAGCATAAAAACGTACCTAGATATGTAATTTTTTCCATCTCAATGATAAGCATCTCTTCGCAGTGGGTCACT
Source organism: Quercus glauca (assembly GCA_023736055.1). Taxonomy (NCBI): domain Eukaryota; kingdom Viridiplantae; phylum Streptophyta; class Magnoliopsida; order Fagales; family Fagaceae; genus Quercus; species Quercus glauca. The sequence goes on from CM043323.1 coordinate 40,505,700, forward strand.
TAAAACTTGATATGTTTCACATAATACTTGCAAACATAAAAAATAATGAAGGAACTTGGAATTAAAACATAAGCTCTTTGTATGGTTTTAATATTGGCAGCAAAGTACCATGGGAAGAATCACCAAGGAAAAGAAAACATGATTTCATTTATTATAATTCATTTAAAATGAGGTACGTGCCTAGAAAAATCAAGGAGGGGAGATCATGTTTTGCTCCCTATGATAATTACACATATTAAGGCAGTAAACTTGAAGCTATAGATGACAGAGCAAATCAAGCATAAGAACTTTTAATTCAAATTTAAAAACATCTAAAAAGAAATTTTTGGAAATCCATTCAAGTAAATTTATTATAATTTACACCAAGGGCCATTCATCATATATTTATGATGGGTGACTGTTTTGTTATGGTCAAATTGGTTCCATTGATACACCAAGGGTCACTCATCATATTATAAACTATCTATAAAGACAGGTGATTACTTTGTAATGATCAAATTGGTCCCCCATTGAATTTAAAAAGATAGCAAAATCATTGTTGTAAAATAAATTTCATCCAATAACTAGACAGAATTCTAATAAGATTTTGTCTCACTAAAATCTGATAAATGCTAGGTAAAGGTTCAATTCCCCAATCCACTCTATAATAATATTAAATCATCACATGAACCAATCAAGAAAGGGTGACAATATAAGATCACTTAAGCATGGAGTGGGAGCCTATTGTTAGGATTGGTGCCCTTAAATCCTATTGTAAGATGTTATGTATGATATTATGTATGCCATTATGTATGACATGATATGACTTAATATTGTGATTAATAAAGTTGTTTTATTATTATCTAAAATAATGGTAACATGAATATAGGACATTATCATTTAGTCCATGATATGCATAGTATGTGATTTATGTGATTTAGTCACAGAAGATATAAATCACAGGTTTTTTGTAAACTCAGAATTATAGTTTGTAGTCGGTGATGAAATTGGACATTTCATCTGCGAAGACTATAACATATCAACTAAGATGATTTGTCTTGATCAAGGAAATAGAGATTTCTAGTTGGTATGTTGATATGTTTTAAAAATTAAGACATATTGAACTGGACCGCTGTGAGATTTATTATTCTCCTAAAGACTGTCAAATGAATAATAAATCTCACGACTTATATTTGCATGAACTCTTAATCTTGAGAGAATAATGGACCTGATCATAAGGTGTAGGTTGCTTTGATATATCAAGAGTGAGATCTAAAATAACGGTCAAAATCTCAGTATGTTGGGCAGCCACATTTAGTGTTGATGGAACATATATTCTCAAGATGAAATTCATAGTCTCTTAACGAAGATACAAAATATTCCCTTGAGATAAGTTTAATGAGTTTGTTATTCAGAGAGTTAGGCCTAACCACTTTAGTAAGTAGTTACTAAAGTATATATTTATGAAATTAGATTTCATAAATATATGATGAATAACTTAAAAGATTAAACTGAGTACTCAAGGATTAAGATGTAGTAATTTACAAAGTGACAGTCTACGTTAATCACTTTGTATTACTACGAATATTTTATGAAGGGGTTGCATATACAATAAAGTCTTGGGATATAATTTATAGATAATGCCTAGAGTGCAACTATATTTATATAGTGGTATTAAATATAGTTAATGGTAACTTTGGACTTGTCAAAAGTTGACAGAAAAACCCAAGGCTCATTGGAGCTAGTGTCTTATTGGTCCCTTTTGGTCCCACTCCAAGCCACACACTTAAGCCCAATTGGAAAGGCCCAAAAGGCCAGCCCAATTAGATAATTGGTTAGATACAAAAGGAAAAACATACAGAATATTATGAGAGAGTAACATCATTGTGAAATGATGTGTGTGTAAGTGTATGTCACTCTCAAATTATCCCTTTGTAACTGATTAAGAGTCCACACTTCTTGGGCGTTAGTGGAATTGGAGTGAAGATTAAAAGTATTCCCAAGTGCTTCGATCTTTGTTTTGAAATTCACCGCTTCAAGGTACGCTCTTTTATACTTGAATTCCAAAATTTACATAGTCAATATTATAGATTATGATTGAAGTAGATCCGTTATTTTTCCGCTGCGTTCATCTTTAATTCCTTCACCTATAACTAGATCACTTGTTGAAATATAAAACCATCGGAGAAATATTTTGGAGAAAGAGAAATTTCAAACAATAAAGAGTAGCCCCTTTGTCATAACAAAAATACTAATAAACAATACAACAATCAACACTTACTCCAGACTGATCAAGTATATCACTTCTTAGTTGAGTTACCATTATCTATCAAAGCATGAAAGGAAAAAAACATTTGAGAGGAAATTAACATAATTGAAATCACACATGTTGCAAGAGAAAAATATTTTTTTCAAATAAAAGTAATTTGATTTCTTTTCTCCAACTTGCTTTACTCTCTAAAGACATTGGCTCCAGCATTGATTTTTCTCTAAAAATAGATGCACTTCATCTTCCATATACAATACCCTACAATAAGTAGGAATTTCAACCCAAAAATGGATGCGCTCCATCTTCCATATACAATATCAAAGGAATACCTCCACATAATTTCTGTTTTTGATTTCTTACACTGCTTCAACATAAATGTTGGCAATGAAGAAGGATCCACTAGATTATGCAATCACACAAAAACAGTTGTCAATTTAAATATGGAGACTAAAACAAATACTCAAAAGAAAACAAATTCTAAACAGAACAAAAGAAGATTAGGAAAGAAAATCTTAACCACAAATGAAAAAATTCCATGAATGTTTAATATATGTGTAAAACACCTTTGAACGTGTAGACCCCGAATAACAAATTATCAATTCAAGCTTAATATCAAACAATTAATGTGTGGAACATGAATATAAGCTAAACATAGAATTGATAAACAGTCTAACCCAAATATAATCACATCCACAGCAGAAAATAAAAGGCAAAGATAAAGGGAAGAGAATTGCAAACACAAGGACAACACACGATGTGTTATCGAAGAGGAAACCGAAGCCCTTGACGTAAAACCTCTTCGCCGCCCTCCAAGCGGTTAATAATCCACTAGAAAATGTAGTTGGGATACATAAACAATAATAGACCCTCCAAGCCTAATCTACCCAATGTACCTAAACCCTCCAAGTTTCTTACTTTAACGAGATTGTGCCGAACCTTTTTCTTTTCTAACTTACCAGATTCCACTATAGCCCATAGCATCAATCAATATGAATTGGTCCCTTCCTAACTGCTTCCCAAAACACCAAATAAACTTTCTCACAGATATAAGTATGGTGAGAAAATGATTTAGCCAAAAACCTCTCAAGGATGTATCAATGGGGAGGAAGAGATTAGAGGAATTTAAAGAGTCTCTTAGGTGAAGATTGTGAATGAATCAATCTTGTTTTTCTCTAGAGATTCTCTCTCAAAATTCTCTTAGGAAGCTCTCTACATTTCATGAGTATAAGGGTCTATATATAATGGTGTGTGTTTGGAATGCGAAAAGTCAGTTTTTCCCAAACAGGGTGGTCTGGCGGCTTGGCCTCGCGATTGGTCTGAGTCGCAAGTTCCAACCGCGAGTTAATGGCCTGGCCAGCCTGGAACTTTTGTTATGCAGTGCGACAGCTGGCGTGACCTTTCAACTCCCCTACATGCTTCTCACGTGTGCTGCAGTTGGCGGTTTGCCAGTCGCGAGTCAGCCGCGAGTCCCAGCTGCGAGTCTCCGCATCCTTGCACAATCTTGATCATTTCTTCACACTCTCGCACACACTACCCTTACATGAATCCCACCTAAATACAGGGTTACTAATTGCTAAAATACAAGCAAATTTGGCACGAAATAAAACCAACAAGATGGTTGATTAAATTCAACCTTACATTCCATAACCTAAAGAAAGAGAGAGAGAGAAAGAGAGAGAGAGAGAGACAACAGATGGTGAATTATGAATAGCACACCTGGTTATATTCTCACAAAAGGATACAATTAGGACAAGGAGTTTTGATTTAATTATTGAAATACAAATGTGAGAGCAATGCGCCCAATAATTGAAATTATCAAAACCCCATCAATTTCTGGTAATCATTCATAAGAAAAAACAACCAAACGTAACCCTAAATCTGAATCAAGTTAATTGAAATACCATACCTAAATGTCGAGACTTGTCTGGCAGTGGCAAAGTCTGTAAGGCCGTTCCTTATGTATATGTGTGAGTGTGGGGGTTTGTTTTTTAAAATAGTAAAAATTGAAAATTTAGCCATGCTTGATAGAATTTTGCCTCATGAGATTTTTGTATGCAACATCAAGTTTTCAGCATAATAATACTGCCAAGTCCTCTTAATTAAATTAAAAAGTTTCTCTTTGATTTTGAAAGTTCATAGCCATTACTTGATGCTTACACTTTTTTTTTTTTTTTTTGGGCCAGGAAGATTTATACTATTGAAGGAAATTTTTTATTTCTTTACAAAAAGTTGTTAACACTTCTTTTCCAATTATACAAAACTCTACCTCTTGAAGTGGGAAACCAAATACATCTAGTCCTTTTTTTTTTATGGGACATTGTACTGTTGGTGCCTGAAAACTAACAACACGCAAAAATTATATAAAACAAAGTGCATGATCAGTAAATTTCAGCCTATAATGAATATGAAAGAAATTAAATCACTTACAAAGAATCTTGAACTCCATATCCACCAATGAAACAAGCATGTGTAGAACAGAGTAATCATGATCCAGTTTTTTGAAATTAAAGCACAAAGGTTGTTGTTAAGGAAGTTGAAAATCATAACGCCTGCTATTTGACAGAAATCAAAACCATGATGGTTCTGAGCAAATAAACATATCAAATGTAATGTGAATCTTGTGTTTGAGGTTAAAAATTGAGCAAACCTGAAGTTTCCACGACCCAATGCCCTTGAGCAGCTGTGATGGACGAATTCTGGCCTGAAATTTTGTAGGTATGAATCAAAAATCAAATTAGAAATTTGTAGTGAGAAAAGAATACCAAAACCACAACTAGTTCCGCTTTTATCATCTACTCCTCTGCCTCCATCTCCCAATCTCATACCAAAACCCATAAATGATATCATTAGACAGAAACCCATGCGCAAACTCAGAGTAATATTTATTGAAGGACTACGAATCATACCTGTGTAATCGATTAGTGAGAAGAGAGAGGATGATGAAGTCTTGGATTGTTGTAGGTTGGATGCTTAATTGTTCAGGAGTGATACTGAAACATAGAAACAAAAAACAGAGGGAGATTGAAGGTTAAGGACACCAAAGATTCAAGAAGACCAAAGAGATGGTGTAGAAGCCCATACTGAGTAATAAGTTGCCCATACGCTGTCATTCCAAATAGGACATTGACTACAACATAAAACTCAAAACTCAAAATAAAAAATAAATAGAAATTGAAACAAAAAGCAAACACACATAATTTGGATATGTTGAAATATGACAATGAAGCTAAAGTAACTAACACAATCACGAAGTGAAGCTAAAATAACATGTGCAAAATCCAATAAATTTAAATTGAACAAACCTATAAAATTAAATCCAATCACGAAAAAGGAGTAAAATCTGTACCTTGGAGTGTATGGTGTATGCAGATTGGGAGAAAAAAATGTGAAGTTGTGCATATTTGCATTTGCGAAAGTCAAAAACCAAGAGATAACCAAAGTCCAAAATAACTACCAAATACACAAACAGACCACATACAAAAATTTTATATATGATTGAAATCAAATTAATTTGCATTTTAAAAGTTGTAAATTTCAGTAAAAATTCCCTTATTTATGCCATTTTTTTGCATACAAAATGTGAAACAACAAAATCTAAACCTTTGCACAAGACATTTATAATTGATATAAATAAATAAATAAAACTTTCAAATAAAAAATAGGAAACTAACCAAACATATAATCCTATTGACCAACATTGAATTGGAGGTCACAGTTTTTCTCTTCAACCACTGTCCAAAAAAAGAATAAGCAATCGAGCAATTAGAATTAAGAAGCTTTCTATGCATTAAAAATTTATCCCTAAATTGAAACCAAACTCCAAAGCCTACACTGTAATTGATGTTATTGTCTTCTTTGAGCTCATTACTGTCATTAGTATCATGTTCATCGACTAATCTATGTGCTTTAGATAAAATCCAACAAGAGAATTCATATATATGTATGTATGCATAAAAGGAAAAACAAAACAAAAGGAAAAGAACTCATATTGAAGAAAGATGGAGTAGAACTTCCTTCTTTCTAGCAAAATCCCTAAAAATAAGTTTTTACTTATTTTATAAGTAGCATACACAAGCTGATTATTTTGCAATTATTTTCAAGCAAATAAAAAAATGTCTAATCACATTCCACATTCAAGAATATTTATATGTGAAAATTTGTTAAAACATTAAAGGTCTACTTGGATTTAGAGTAAATTGTTAGGAAAAAAAACGCATAACAACAATTTTTCAAACTTAAAAACCCAAAAGAAAAAGAATAAAAAATAAATAAAAAACCTCTTTCGAGCTAAATTTTAAAAAACTACATTCCTTAATCAGCGTGGTTGGAAAATCTTTCTTAACTTGCTATGTCTCAATAAACCCACTTTTAAGACACCCCCCCCCCCCCCCCCCCCCCAAAAGAAGGAAAGAAAGAAAATGAAAAATCTAGCATCTTCAAAGTAAACATTCCCGTGTATATTAAAAAAATTAATATGGGAGTAGAAGAATACTATTCATAAGAAAAAATATGATTTCATAACACGTCATAGATTTTTAGGTTCCACTGGTAAAAGGTAACAGATTTTTGGTTCCATTGGTAAAAGGTAAATAGATTCCAAAGCCATAGCACTACAAATTGGGTGCATAGATTATCATATGCCCTATATGGCTTTAAATTGTTGTGGCTAAAACAGGCCATAAGTAGTCCTATAATGTCAACATAACAAACATGTCGGTTATAATAAGATTTGAAAATGCCATTTTCACCAGTCTTTATCTCAAAACACAATGAATTTTCACCAGTCTTTATCTCATAGCACAACGAACTGTACATGAGGGGAAAAATTAGAGTATATCAATACTCAATAGTTTTCATCTGCCAAATAGAACCCTAAAAGGTAACGCAACTATGTGCTATAACAAACCAATATTACATAATAACACTTATAAAGAACCTCAACCCAGAAAATAAAAGTATGATATGCAAACAAATATTTCATACCTATTCAAGGTTGAATGGACTTTTGTACTTTATGCACCTAATTTGTACTTTGTCCCTGATGTATACTTCCTGTATACTCAGGTCACACCCTTCTTCTTTTTATAATATATTTTTATTACTCATAAAAAAAAAAAAAAAATGTTGCATACCTAAAGCTGAGAAGGAAAATTTCACTCCATGAGCAATAAAAGATTGAATTAGGAATGAGTAGAAAAGGCATGCAAAAGAGAGCACTGTCACATTGTTCTTTCATAAAGGGAATCTCGTGAAAATATTAAACAAGCAGCAATAGAAAAAGAAAAAGTAATCAACATATGTGCATTTAAGCTCCATTAGTTATCTTGCCATTTCTCCATAGAAACCCAGAGATATATAGAAAGGTAAGTAGGACATATGATGCCATAGCTGAAAGGAAACAAATATAGAACCAATTTAAATCAAAATTACATATAAAGTTACTAAATTTCATAACTTTGTTTTATCAACATAGCAAAAATTAACTTTCTAAAGCCTATAAATAGAGCCACATACCAAAACCATCAATAGCACAGGTTAGGATAAAAAGAAGCAACCAAGATGACCAAAATTTGCAGTGAAATAAAGTAGAAAAGCACATTCATGATCAAGTGGAAACCTAAGCAAACCTTAACTCCACAAAAGTCATACTTCAAAATTCAGATCTTTAATACTTTTCTTCTTATCCATTTTCTAGTAACTAAACACCTTTCCTGTTAATTACACAAACTCCAAACATAAGAAGATATCAAAAATCAAAAGACAACACATCCAAATTTTATATCTCACTCTTCACCATCATACGTCTTCAAAGAAAATGAAGGAGCTTGGATAAGGCCTGTGATATCTTACCTGAGGAAAACCTAGGGCTGCTTTAAGAACGCCTTCTTCATCTGCAATGTACATAAATGGTGATTTTAGAAGCAAAACCAAAAAAAAAAAAAAAAAAAAAAAAAAAACCTTGGAATCATAATATACACAAAGGGGAAAGAGATATGGTATCTGATGAAATCTATTCTGCCATGGTTGTTCAGACTGATAGTAACTTTATCCGTGATAATTTGGATAAATTGGCGCTTCGGTTTGTATAAACTATTTTTAGTTAATCTATCTAGCTTCATTTAACATTAACAATTTTCAAAGCCAGACTTGTACAGAAGATGTTGGATAGGAGTTGGGATTAGCAAGTAAATATTCTGATAGTAAGGGAAATGACAAAGAAATCAGGTATGAAAACGTCTAAACTACTGATATTTGATCAAAATTATTATCCATAAATGAGGTATCAAAAAAATATGGTCACACACATATCTAATGAAACATATGAGTGAAGGAAAGAAATTAAACTTAACAAAATAATCACCTTATAAATGGACAAAAAGCCACAATCCACAAGTATGCTTCACCTGCAAGATTGCCCATTAGCAATTTTGTAAAAATGAATTAGCGCTCCAAAGATAAAAAGAGAGAAAGATTTTATATATAAGGAAATATTTTTGCCATATATATATATATATATATATAACTCATTAGCACTCCAAAAAATTTATTTAAAATTTTAAACCAAACAAAAAAAGAGAAAGATTATACACTCGTAAAATAGAGAGAATGGCACAGGATTAGGCGAAAATGAACCAAACTATGACTAGTGAAACTTCAAACTTGAAATATTAGAGAGAGAGAGAGAAAGAGAGAGAGAGAGAGAGAGAGAGAGGGCATACCTATCTTGCGTTAGACGAAAATTCCAAAAATGGAGAAAGAGGGGTCTTTGGTTTGATTTAACTGTGAGTGGTTGCTAGCTCACCACTATCAAAGGAAATCAATACCTGGGAAAAAAAAAGTGGAAAACCAAAAACATCCAGTCCCTTTTTTTTATGGGAAATTGTACTGTTGGTGCCAAACAACTAACTCACCAAAATTATGATAAACAAAGGGCATGATAAGAAAAATTAAGCCTATAATGAATATGAAGGAAAATAAATCAGTTGCAAAGAATCTTGAACTCTATATCCTCCAATGAAACAAGCATATGCAGAAAAGAGTAATCGTAATCCAGCCTTTTAAAATTAAAGTAGAAAGGTTGCTGTTAAGGAAGTTGAACCATAATGCTTGCTATTTGACAAAAATAAAAACCACAATGGCTCAAAGCAAATACCTCTGCAATACAAAACAGTAAACCAAAAATCCCAAATCAAAAACATACAAACAGAGCACACATTACACTCGTTCACATCTACATACATACATGGCCACATACCCACAAGAATAGCAATACCCAAATTCACGGCCAAACAACCATAAACACACACACACACACGCAACAAAACCTAGAGAGAGATCGCAAAAGGAAAAGAGAGTGTGAGAGAGAGAGAGAGAGAAATTGGGTGGGACTATTCAATATTGTAATTTGAAAACCTAAAAAAGAAAAACTGTAATAATATTTTTGAGAGAGAGAGAAACTGGGTGAGGGGAAGCACTAATCTAAGTAACATATCTACTCTCTGCAAGATTAGAAAACTCCATGTGTCATAGCCTCCTGAATTGCAAACAAGAATTCTTGCCTTGCTTTTGCAGAAATAACAAGGTAATTTGGTCCATGAATAGTGCTCAAGTCCACAACCTAAAATGAGGAAAAAAAAAAAAAAAACTTAAAAATTTGCTCAGGGACATCATTTACATTCGTACATAAGCAGATGCGTTATAAATGGTCAAAGACAGGAACCTACCTCTTTAGTTTATTCTCAGTAAGTTGTGACTTTAAATAATTGAAAGACACATTCAAAACAACAATAAGTGACATCAGAATTGAATGAGGGCTCATTTTTGTTGTCGCACTTTGCATGGAATTTCATTTGTGAGATTACAACTAAATCAGGGTACAATACACCTGAATTGCTCTATTAAAATGTGTAACCCATTTTACTTTAAGGAAAACAATACCATCATAATCTATTAAAATGTGTAACCCGTCCATGTAGATCTAACTGTACACATTGTCCATATAGATCCTATTGTACTTAATGTTGCCATGCAATTAAGAAGACAGTATTTCTCTATTAACAATTTCCAGAAATCAAAACCAAAGAACGATAAGCATTTCAATGGTCTCCCAACCAAGACTTGGGAATTTGCACATAGATGAAATAAAAAGTATTAAGTACATACGTTGTAACAAGCCAAACAAAATATAAGTAAAAGAAAACTGAGGTAAGAATGACTTCTGTAACGGTAACCTAAATAATAAAAACTACTCATACTGTTCAAATTCACAAATAAGACTGAGAAGCTACAACATCATGATAATCACAGAATGTAGCACAGCCAGTTGGAATGTCCTGTGAAAGCTCTAAACAGAATGGATCTATAAAAGTAGGCAGGCAATAGTCACACTAAAAATAGAATACAAAGCATTTACGTATAAATAAGAATGTGACATAAGAAAGATGTTTTTTACGGTGAAGATATTATTTATATATAAAGTACATGATATTATTGTTTTCCCCCTATTACTTATAACACTCCCCCTCAAACTAGAGAGTATATATCATACAATTCTAACTTGTTACATAATAAACCCAAACGAGTCTTACACAAAGCTTTGGTAAACATATCAGCAATCTAGACTCTTGTAAAAACATATGGAGTAGCAATTTGATAAGCCAAGAATGTATTGACCCCTTGTGATATATTAATTGATTAATTAGCCAAGTTTATTAATTAATCAAATTAACATGCAATGTATGTGGCAGCACAAACAAATCACCAACTAAAATAAAATGGAGTGGAAAATAAAGTTGACACGGTGATTTGTTTACGAATGGGGAAAACCTACATGGCAAAAACCGCACTGAGTGATTTTAAGGTCACCACTCTTAAGAATCCACTATTATCAAAACAAGCAATTATAAGTAAAGGAATCTCAGTACCTTATACCAATCTACAGTTGAAGCCTTACCCCAATACCCAATTGGACTTATTCTGTAGTGACAATCTCTCTTTTTCAATGCACGGCTCCTAGTACATGACTAACCAATAAATGCGCGGATCCAAGTACGTGATATGATCGCCAACTTGAGAAAGATGTTGGCTGCAAAGTTCTTTAGTTCATCACACGATGAAGATCATGAAGCTCCTTGGTCATAAAAGCCGAAGGTGTACAAACACAGCAGCTTCTTCAAGAGAAAGATGAACTAAGGCAAATTTTGTCTCCGGTCACAATTTGCATGAACAAGACTTTGCTCTACACTTGTGCAACTGTGTAACCTTTTACGGCCCTTAAAATAATCCTTATATATGTTTTAGGGTTGTGAGAAAAGAAAGCCTAAACACATACTCACGAATTTGAGTGAAATCAACTCTGAAAACCTGAATTTCATAAACCTCGATAGATAGCCATCTATCGAGCTAGCTGTCAAGCCATGGGTTAAAACAGCTTTTAAACCTTGATAGATGCTAACTGTCGAGCTTTAAAAACCAGCACTTCTTCACTTGTTTCTTGGACAGACTTGCATGGCTTTAACACTTGAATCTTGAAACCTTGTTCCATGAAGTATTAATCACAACCTAGCCCTATCCAATTACAAGTAAAGTGTATTTTGTCAAAGAATTAGCCAATTACATAATAATATTGACATATGTTCCTAACATTGAATCACATATGTCCTAACATAATTACACCATCTTCTACTTTCTCCCGAGTAATATGACAATCTACTTCAATATGCTTGGTTCGCTATTGGAGGCAATGTAAATTGTTGCTTAATTATCATAATGCATAGTCATAGGCAACTTCACAACAAATCTTAATTCCTCAAGTAAATGCTTAATCCACATAAGCTCACATGATGTGTGTGCCATGGCTCTATACTCAGCCTTTGCACTAGACCTGGCAACAACAATTTGTTTCTTACTTCTCCAAATAATTAGATTTCCTCCCAGAAAAGTGCAATACCCAGTAGTGGACTTTCTATCTGACAGTGATCCAGCCCAATCAACATCAATGTTGTAACAACCGTCTCACTTAAATTTATTTTAATTGCTTCTAGAGTGGAGTTGCTGAATTATTTAATTTATTTTGGAAGTGACATTATTTTATATTATGATATTCAAAAAAAAAAAGAGTAACGTGAATAGTTATTTTGTGTGGATTATTCATACTTAATTTTTAGTCTCCTTATTGTTTAAGGAAAAGGATAAGAGACTAAAACCTATTTGGATTAGGAGTTTAAGTGTTATTGGAATTCTTAGAGTTCTAGCCCATATAAACAACCTTAATATGAGTTTAGTGGGAATTAAAGTCTTGGGAAGCTTATTTTTTAAGTTTTTAGTGGGTTTTAAATTTGAGCCCAAGTGAAAACAGTTTTAACGTGTAAGTAAGTTAGGGTTTTCCTATTGAAAGACATAGAGAGAGAGACTGAAAAAGTACAAGAAACAAATCCTGCATCAGTGTGGCGGTGTGGTCAAGTATATCTCTCTCTCAAACCCTCATGGAAATAAACTGCGTTGCTAGAGTAGTTTAATAGATTTGCTTTAATGTCCTATATGAACGCTTGAACTAGGTGAAAAGCTCATGAGTGATAGTTGCTAGAGTTTACGCTTGGTAGTGGGGCTGGATTTTTGAATCTTGTAATCTATATCGTGGTCAATTTCTAAACTTTTATCAATACACGCTTCAGGCCACTAAGTCCTACAGTAGGAATTTATTTGGTAAATCTATTGTGTTCTTTCTATGGCTTACAGGTAGGAAAGTCCTTGAATATTATATATTTTAGATAAAATTTCTAACACTTAGTACATATATGCTATAGGTTGCTTTGTCCTACGGGTAGAATTTTTATGGACGCTATATATATATATATATATATATTTGGATCTTATAGAGTTGTCTTGGTGGTGTTGAAGTGTGATATGAAATCTTAAAGAAAATATGAATCTAGGTTGTACTGGTAGTAAACTATTAGGGCTTGATGAAAATCTTAGGGAACTGCCAGCATGCATATTCTTCTTACATAATAGTAGTAAAAAGAAGTAACATGTTATAGAGGATTGTAGAGATGTTTAAAGACTAGTAAATTATTAGGAAGTGTCCCTTACATCCTTATGGTATACGTCAAGGTGGTTTAATTACATAATTGTGTTACTCCTTTACTTTTAGGTGTGGGGGGAAAGCTCATTTGATTTTGGATCTAGACTACAAGTATCAGCAATTGAAGGTAAGTGGACTTCAGAACATGACGTCTCTCAAGATGTGTATATATATATATATACATAATTGCAAAAGTGAAGTTTCAAAAACTTATACCATTGTAGATGCATAATACATACCAGAATTTTATTATTTATTGTATATTATTATTAAACTGTATATGTCAAGAATGTTTTCAAATGGTTGGCTAGACAGTCTTCAACCTTCGCCAACACAATGTTAAGTGTTGGCCTTCGGCCGATGTAGTGTTATTGTGGTGTGGTGCAGTGTTATTGTTTGCTCTTTAGAGCCAGTGTTGCCTCTTTGAGGTTAGTGTTATTGTTCCCAATGGGAATCACCCACCGAGTGTTTAGCAGCTATGTCTTTGTTTGACTAATGTTTATTGTTTTCCTTATAAGTGGAAAAATTGTTTATTACTAATATATATTAGTTTTACCTATTTAGTGTATTTTGGCTAACTAAAGTGGCTATTACTTTATTTAATGATTACAGTGTTATAGTTAAATGTTTTATTCTCGACAGTTTTATAGAATATATTATATAACTGTTAAAGCTATTTGTAAATGTTTTGTATAGACTATATTTTGTCAATGATACTAATGTTTTGTTTTGAAAGACATTCTCATGTTATGTAGTCTCTTATTGAGCTTCTAGCTCACCCCCCCTTTCTTCACCATTTTCAGATTAGAGCAATGGAATATCTTTTGGTGGTAGATCATTGAAGCAATAGATTGAAGACTTCTTTTGGAGCTATGATAATTGATGGACTGTTTAAGGATATTTTCTTAGGATAGTGAGTTTATTATTTGTGGAACTCTTTGAGATTGTATTTGGAGACTTTATTGTTAAACCAGTTATTTTATGGATTTCATAGGAAAAGATTTTGATTATTTGAAGTTTATTTTGTGAATATTTAATTACGCTCTGTTCCATTATAATGGTGCTAATTATTAATAAGACAGGTTATGCATCTAAATCCTTGGTATGGGTTTGGGGTGTTACAAATGTAGGCTTCTACTTGTAGGTGACCATTAGCTTTATACAAAAGGCATGAAGAGATGAAGACAAGTGACCATAAGAGACAAACTAAGAGATAGGGTGAGAGGTTCAAGAACGCTTACCTCTGTGCAGAGCAATTGGAAGAGAGGTAGGATCAGGAGTCAGATCACTAGGCGGGGTAGAAGTCTTTGTTAGAGGTTTCTGTCGACGACAATATACCTGGAGTGGTTTCTAAGAAGATTCAATAGGAGACACAAGTGGTAGGAGAGGAAGACAAGGAGGAGAACTGCCACTAGCAACCGAATGAGAGAAAGAGGACTAAGATTCATCAAATGTGACATCAGCATGATGAAACGACGCCAAGGTAACATCAGTATCCCTTTTAAGCCTGAGAATACCCAAGAAAAACACATTTAATGGATCTAGGATAAAGTTTGTCACTCCTTGGACCTAAGATACGAACATAGCACACACAACTAAAGATCTTAAGAGGTAGATGAAACAAAGGTGCATCAGGAGAGAGCACAGTATAGGGGATCTGACCACCTAGAATAGTGGAAGGCATACGATTAATTAGGTAACAGGCAGTGAGAACAACATCACTCCAATATGATTTGGGAACACGCATATGAAACTTTAAGGCATGAGTGACCTCTAACAAATGACGCATTTTGCGTTCAGCAACACCATTTTGTTATGGAGTATGGGGTCATGAAGATTGGTGAATTATACCATGATCATCAAAAAATTAAGACAAAGATGCATGAAAATATTCACGAGTATTATTAGACCGAAAAATACGAAGTGAAGCATTAAACTCAGTCTTTATTTCCATATAAAATTATTTGAAAATTGAGTACAATTCAGACCGTTCTTTCATAAGATAGAGATAAGTGACTCTAGAATAATCATCAACAAAAATGACAAAATATCTAAATCCCAACAATGAGGGAGTGTTTATAAAAGCCTAAATTAAAGTTGATTTGGTCTGAAATTAGCAGCTCCAAAATAGGAACATAGCTAAAAAAAACGTTCTAAATAATTGAAGCCTAAAATTAAGGTGAATTTGGCCTGAAATTAGCAATTCCAAAATAGGAAAATATCTATTAATTGGTATGGAGCTGGAAAATCAATCAACCATTAATCCACACCATAAATCATGCCCTAGTAAGCCAAATCAGTCCTATCAATAGCTTAAATTAAATTTATTACACCTTTATCTTCCTTTTGGCGAAGCTTGGAATGTCCTATGTTAGAATCAGCTCAAATCTCTTGAATCAACCTATTAAGTGCTTCTTTGATTTTCTTGGATCTTGCTCTTATAATAGGACCAACTGGAACAAAAAATGGATCCTTTAATGCTTGTTGATTCTCATCATTCCCCCTCTTTTCAAAAGGATTCTTCCTCTAATTGTCACCTACATCAAAAGGAGAAAGATAAGAAAC
>CM043323.1:40526595-40536595 GCA_023736055.1 Quercus glauca
AAACTTGATTTTAGAACCTGTGCTTTGATACCAAATGATGCAAACCTTAATCGACACACTTTGAGACCCAACAAATAATATTGGAATACTTGCCCAAGAAAGCTAAAATTCAAATTTTGATAGAAATCCAGGCCCAGTGTTTATAAATGAAATGTGAACCAAAGGTATAAGTAACAGACCTCGACAAAATGATTTTATACTGAATCACAAATCGAAGGTATAAAATTTGAATGCCACAAGGAAGAACCCCTGATAAGTTCACAGTTCTTGAAAAACTAAAGAAGAAGTAAAAGCTCACATTTTTTCGATTTTTAATAATAATCCTCCATTACAATGAGTGCATACTATTTATAAGACATAACTGAAAATAGAAAAATATAAGAACGTACTAAATAATATAAGCCTAAATCAAAGTTGATTTGGTCTGAAATTGGCAGCTCCAAAATAGGAAAATAGCTAGAAAAAACATACTAAAGGTCTGTTTGGATACCGTTTATTTTGCTGAAACTGAAAACTTATTGCTAAAAGTACTATAAATAAAGGTAAAAGTTAATTGAAATAGTATAGTGGGGCCCATAAATAGTACAAAAAAGTTCAGTGGGGCCCATGAATTGTAACAAAAATAAGCTTAATAGTGAAATAATTTTCATTTATAATCTGTATCCAAACGGAGGTTAAATAATAGAATCCTAAAATTAAGCTGGATTTGGTTTGAAATTAGCAACTCCAGAATATGAAAATTAATTATTAATTGGTATGGAGCTACAAAATCAATCAGCCATTAATCCACGTCATAAATCACGCCCAATTAAGCCAAATGAGCCTTATCAATAGCTCGGATTAAATTTATTACCCATTCATCTTCTTTTGGGCCTAGCTTGGAATGTCCTATGTTAGAATTAGCACAAATCTCTTGAATCAACCCATTAAGTGCTTCTTTGATCTTCTTGGCTTGCTCTAGAAATAGGCTCAACTGGAACATGCAATGGATCCTTTAATGCTTGTTGATTCTCATCAATTTCCTTTAAATCTGTAAAATGACCAAAATATATTAAAACATTGAAAATGACCAAAATAGTCTTTAACCTCTAAAATGGTCAAAAAAATATCCAAAAACTTCAAAAATGACCACAATACCCCTGAAGGTTTCAAGTATTTTAGGCCCGTTTAAAACTTTCAAGGTATTTAGTCATTTACATGGTTTTGGGATATTTTGGTCATTTTCAACGCTTCAGGTTTTCGTGCTCAATCTAGAGGATTTGATGTCATTTTGGTCATTTTTGTGATTTTGGAGGTATTTTAATCATTTTACAAGTTTTGGGGTATTTTTTATCATTTTAGCGATTTCACAATGTTTTGGTCATTTTAGAGGTTTCAAGGTCTTTTTGCTCATTCTAGAAGAATTGAGGGCATTTTGGTCATTTTATAATTTGGGGGGGTATCATTTTAATCCTTTTACAAGTTTCGGGGTTTTTGTTTTTTTTTTTTGTTTTTGTTTTTGTTTTTGTCTTTATAGAGTTTTCGAGGTTTTTTTGGTCATTTTTAATATTTTCGAGGTATTTTTGGTCATTATAAATATTTTTGAGATATTTTTAGTCATTATAGAGGTTTCAAGATAATTTGGTCATTCAAGTGGTTTTGATGTATTTTTTGTTGTTCTAAAGTTTTGGGGTATTTTGTTCAATTTAATGGTTTCAAGTGGGGGAGGGGGTGTGTAATTTTGGCCATACTAGTGATTTCTGGGGTATTTTTGTTATTAAAGTGGTTTCATGATTATTTTCGTCATTTTAGAGATTTTAGAGGTAGGTCATCCTAGTGGTTTTAGAGTATTTTTCGTCATTTTGGAGAATTCAAGGGTATTTTGCTTGATTTTGAGGTTTCAATGGTATTTTGGTCATTTAAAAAGTTTTAGGGGGTATTGTGGTTGTTTTGTAGGTTTTGGAGGTGTTTTGGTCATTTTTTAGGTTTTTGGGACATTTTGGACATTCGTGGTGCATTTCAGTCATTTTGTAAGTTCTAAGGGTATTTCGGTCATTTTAGAGGTTTTGGTGTATTTAAAGGTTTTTTGATATTTTGGTAAGTCTCACGAGTAAATTTTTTTTTTTTGGTCTAGGAAATCTTGACAAAAATACCCTTGAAATCACTAGAAGGGCCAATATACCCCCAAAATACCCCCAAAACCACAAAACGTTAAAAATAAAACCCTGCAACCTCTTAATAGGCCCAAATTCTCTAAAATGACTAAAAATAACCCCAATATCTCTAAAATGACCAAAACACCCCTGAAACGGTGGTAATTAGCTGTCCAATCACAATACCTCGTAAATGACCAAAATGCCCTAAACACCTAAATGATTAAAAAATACACATTGACATCGCTAAAATGACCAAAATGCCCTAAAATCAACTAGAATGACCAAAAAACACTTGAAACCAACCAAAATACCCCCAAGATCTAAAAAATGAACAAAATACCCCTGAAACCTCAAATGACCAAAAATGCCCACGAAACCTCTAAATTGACCAAAATAACCAAAAACCTATAAAATACTCAAACCTCTAAAATGATCGGTATTACCTTGAAATCTGTAAAATGACCAAAATATATTAAAATATTTAAAATGACCAAAATACTCTTTAACCTTTAAAATTGTCAAAAAAATCCTAAAACCTAAAAAATGATCAAAATACTCCTGAAAACCACTTAATGACACAATATAACCCAAAAATTTTGGTTATTTTGATGGTTTTGAGTATTTTGGACTCATTTAAAGGTTTCAAGGTATTTATTCATTTAGATGGTTTTGGGATATTTTGGTCATTTTCAGTGGCGACTCCAGGAATTTTGTCCAGGGTGTTCCTGGACAAACTGGAACAATAACTTACCCTATTCTACTTTGAAAAAATTTCGGGTCATTTCGGTCTATTTCGAGTGTTTCGGGGCATTTTGGTCTATTTCGAGTGTTTCGGGACATTTCGGTATATACTGGCCGAAATTCAAGATTTGGCCGGCATGAAGTTTGTGCTTTAAAAAAAAAAATTTTTTTTTTCTTAAAACCAAAACAAATTTGCATTATGTACATCAAAAAACCTCAAAAGGAAAAAAAAAATGAAAAGAAAAGAAATGAACGAAGGCGTCGTCGCCGCGTCGCGCCTATGTGCTTGATGATGAGGTTTCAGGTGGAGGCGTAAGGCGTTGTCGTTGATGATGTTTTTTTCTTTAGGTGATTCTGATTTTAGTTTTCTAATTTTAATCGGCGAACGCGTATTCGTATAATCAATGTTATGAATACTGTTTCGGACCCCGTTTCGGTTTGCCTATTGGAACGAAATATTTCGACACCAGCCTATTTTGGCGTACCGTTTCAGGGTGTTTCAGAGTTACGTTATTTTATAATGAAAATATATATATATATATATATTATTAATAATAATAAAAACCCATATAAATTATTAAAGGTTTTAAAGAAGTTATAAGTACATAATTCAACTAATATGTAATCTTTAAGCCCAAATAATAATAATAATAATAATAATAATAATAATAATAAGTTCAATCATTTATAAAATATAATAAGAGTAATAATATGAAGAAAAAAAATTGATGTTAATATTAGTTTTTTTTTTTTTTTTTTTGACTGAAAAGGTAGAATACTTTTATTAAAAGAATAACCAAATACATGTAAAGGAGGGTCCGGGGCTCTCATAGACTTAACAGCTAGCCTAGACCATGGACAAAATATTTATCATTAAAAAATTCCACCAAAACCACTAGTGGGCTAGCAAAAGCAAAACAAATAAAAAATGTAAAACAAAAGACATAGAATTTAAGGAAGAGAAGAAGAGAAGAAGAAGGGTCCCAAACCCACCAGAAGAAGAAGATAGGTCTAAAAAAAAAAAAAAAAAAAGGGGTCTATACCCAAGAAGATGAAGAAGAAGGTAGGATTTTTTTTTTTTTTTTTTTTTTTTTTTGAGAATACGTTTGGGTTGGGCCTGTTGGGTATTTAGTTAATAATGTATTTTGATTTAAAAATCTGGTTGGGATTGGTTTTGTTTAGGATTGATGTTGGGCTTTTATTTTTTGGGCTCGCTCTATAACAAACTTTTTTTTTTTTTTTCAGATTCTCTGTTACCATTTTTTTTTTAATATTTTAGTTAAAAATTTGTTTGGCATAAAACTTTTGAGAGTGTTTGGGTGTTCCTAATTTTTTTTTTATGGGTAAACAAATAAAAAAAATTTATATTATTATATATAATTTTTTTTTTTTTTTGGTCAGAACCCAACATGGCGTCGCCACTGGTCATTTTCAAGGTTTCAGGTTTTCATGCTCATTCTAGAGGATTTGATGTCATTTTGGTCATTTTTGCAATTTTGGGGGTATTTCAGTCATTTTACAGGGTTTGGGGTATTTTTTATCATTTTAGCAATTTCGCAGTATTTTGGTCATTTTAGAGGTTTCAGGGTCTTTTTGCTCTTTCTAGAGGAATAGAGGGCATTTTGGTCATTATTTCATTTTGGGGGTATCATTTTAATCCTTTTACAGGTTTTGGGGTATTTTTTTCCGTTGAGAGTTTTCGGGATATTTTTGGTCATTTTTACTGTTTTCGAGGAATTTTTGGTCATTTGAGAGGTTTCAGGACAATTTGTTCATTCAATTGGTTTCGATGTATTTTTGGTTGTTCTAAAGTTTTGGGGCATTTTGTTCAATTTAATGGTTTCAGGTGGGGGGGCAGGGGTAATTTTGGTCATTCTATTGATTTCAAGGGTATTTTTGTTATTATAGTGGTTTTCAAATATTTTCATCATTTTAGAGGTTTTAGAGGTATTTTGGTCATGATGCAAACCTTATTCGATACGCCTTGAGACCAAACAAATAATATTGGAATAACTGCCCAAGAAAGCTAAAATTCAGATTTTGACCCTGACCCAACATTTTTAAATGAAATGCTAACCAAAAGTATAAGTAACAGACCTTGACCCAATGCTTATAATTGAATCATGAACCGAATGTATAAAGTTTGAACGCCACAAGGAAGAATCCCTGATAAGTTCACAATTCTTGAAGAACCAAAAGAAGAGCAAAGCCTCACCTTTTTCTAATTTTTATTCAATAATCCTCTATTACAATGAGTGCATGTTGTTTATAAGACATGACCGAAAATAGAAAATATTAAAAACATACTAAATAATAAAACCCTAAATAAAAGTTGATTTGGTCTGAAATTAACATATCCAAAATAGGAAAATAGCTGAAAAAAAGTTCTAAATAATAAAAGCCTAAAATTAAGGTTGATCTGGTCTGAAATTAGAAACTCCAGAATAGGGAAAATGTCTATTAACTGATATTGAGCTGGAAAGTCAATCGGCCATTAATTCACGCCATAAATCACACCCAATTAAGCCCGATCAGCCCTCAATAGCTTGTATTAAATTTATTACGCCTTCATCTTCCTTTGAGCCAAGCTTGGAATGTCTTGAGTTAGAATCAGCCCATTAAGTGCTTCTTTGATCTTCTTGGATCTTTCTCTAGTAATAGGCCCAACTGGAAAGTGCAATGGATCCTTGAATGCTTGTTGATTCTCATCATTCCCCCTCTCTTTTGATATTCTGAAGGTATTTTGGTCATTCTAGTGGTTTCAGAGTATTTTTCATCATTTTAGAGATTTTGAAGTATTTTGTTCATTTTAGTGGTTTCGAAAGTATCCAATTATCCAATTACATGGACCCACTACTTACAGTTTGGAGTGTTAATCTAACCCACCCATCAGACAGAACTAATCCAATCTAACTTAACACGATGCTTCGGCTTGGTTTTTCTTGAGTTGGTGGGTTAAATTGGGTTCTAATGTGTTTGTTAGCCTTGAGTTGGGTTGGGTTTAGGTTGATTGTTTTTTCAACTTGCCCCACAAATATGTAAGTTCATTCTAATATATGTGTGTGTGTGTGTGTGTGTGTGTGTGTGTGTATTTTTTAATCTTTTAGTTTTATTAATTATGTGAATCTTAATAATCTATTGAAAAATAAATAGTGCTCAAATAGTTAATAAAAACCTTTCAAGATATGAAACATGTAAATACAACACATTGATCCAAACCAACCTAATTTGTTGGGTTGGTTTTTTACATATGTGATGAGATGAAAATTTTTCCCTTGATCTTGTCAAATTTGGTTGAAATGACCCTCTAATCCAACCAATGCACATCTTTACTTATAGTTGATAACTTTAACAATTGTGAAAAAAGTTGAACCATAACATTATTACTAAATATCCAATTTTCCCTTTTCCCAATTCTTTTTTTTTCTTTTATTTATTTATAAAACCATCTTCACAAAAACTTAAGTTGATAATAAATAATACATTTAATTATTTAATCAATATTTTAACATGGAAAATGAATTTATAGTTAAGCACTAAAATGAAAATTATGGATAATTTAAAATTGAGGGAATTGAACAGTAAAAAGCAGTATTTCACAGCACAATATCCCTAAAATTATCATTACTATTATACTAAAGTTATTAGGTTGAATGATAGAAGTTTAACAAAAAAAAAAAAAAAAAAAAACTAAAAGTAAAACTTTCCTCAAAAGTTAGACCCACAATTTCTCTAGTTCCACTAACTTCCACGAAATATCACATCACTTTTCTCCACTTAAAAAAAAAGACTCTGGGTATATATTTTCCCAAAAAAAAAAAAAAGTACAAAGATTGTGGGCCCCATTACAATTTCCAACTCCAACGGCTCTCATATAAATTAAATTAATTCCTCTTTTTATTTTTATTCTCTCTTCCGTCTAAAAAAAAAAAAAACCTTTTCTCTATTGCTCTCTTTTCTCTCTTCTAGGGTTAGGGTTTTTGATATGATTCTCATTTTTTTTTTTTTTTTTTTTGTGTTTTTGTTTCCGTTCATTGCCGAGCCCAAGAAACGAAGGCGAGTTGGGTGAGTCAACTTCAGTTTTCTGTGATTTTTTTGTTTTGTTTTCGGAAGCAATTTTTTTTTTCACATTTTTAATACTGTTTCTTTTGTGTTTGTTCATGTGGGTCTGCTTCAAATTTTGGAAATGAGACCAAAGATTGCATTAAGATTTACCTGGGTATGAGTATTAATTTAGGTTTTGAATATTATTTATTTATTTATATTAAAATTTTTATTGGTTTATGTTGAGGACGATTTCTTATTGTGGAAAGACTAATTTCTCTCTCTCTCTCTCTCTCTCTCTCTCTCTCTCTCTCTCTCTCTCTCTCTCTCTCTCTCTCTCTCTCTCTCCCTCAAAGCCAATTCATTTTATATCAATTCCTAGTTGAATGCTTATTAATTTCATTTGAAAGGATTTGAAAATTTAAATCCTCCTGATTTGTTAGCTATTTTTTATTTGAAATTAATAAAAAAAAAATGACATTGTGGTTAGAATGACTTATGTTCATTTCAGTTTGCCAACCACCTTTAGTAGCAAATTTGATTTCTTTATATAGTCAATGTTTGCCCAATGTGAAGATCCTTAGAGTGGTGTTCATATTAGGAATTTGACGTTGTTTTTGTCATGTTTTGGTTTGCTAGACTTCATTTGTGTTTGGAGTAATAAATTACTATTTCATAAGAAAAAATTGTAATTGCTGTTTTTCTTTCTTGTATACCTAAGTTAAACTTTTAATGTGTTAATTAACTTTTTTTCCCAATTAAATACTAAAAATTGAAAGGTAGTGATAAGATTGTACAATGAATGAAGACATGGAATATATTTTTCCCAGTGATTCATGCATTTTGCCCTTAGACAATTTAGAAAGCCGGTAACTGCATCTCTAATGATTCAACATTCTCTATGTCCAATGTATTTCTTTCTGGCTAAGACAAGATCATGTGGTGCTATTCTCATTTGATTCATTCAAAACATTTTTATATTCTAGAAGTGACATGCTTTTATTTTCATGGATTTCTAAAATATAATATTTTGTTATATTTGCATTTATGGAACAAAGTTAACATTCTGCAACATTGCAGCAAGTGAGTTTCTCCAATTAGATTCCACTGTTGCAATTTAAATGATTTTTTAGCTTATTAATTATTTTATGTCAATTAGTAGGTCATTATGTACATGTTGGAACTATCTCTTAATGGTTTGTGGTGCCATTCAAGTTTTGGCATGAAAAAGAGCTATGCTTAATTGCTTTATTCTCAAGGCTGGGACTCAAGTAATTTTCTCTTCAAGTATGTTGTTAATTTCAAGGTATGACATATAGGTTGAACTAAGAAATTCTTTCAATACTTCGAAAGATTGCATTAAGGTTTACCTGGGTGTGATTTAGGTTTTGAGTATTAATTTATTTTTTTACATTAAAATTTTTTATTTTATGTGTTTTTATTTTTGGAGGCAATTTCAAATTTTTAATACTATTTCCATTGTGTTTGTTCATGTAGGTCTACTTCAAATTCTGGAATTGAGGTCAAAGATTGGATTAAGGTTTACTTGAGTATGATTTAGGTTTTAAGTATTAATTAATTTTTTTATATTATAATTTTTTTTGGATTATGTTGATTTTAATGTTCTACTTGCACGCATTAGTAGTTAAAAGGCATGTTTGGGTTTTCTATTTCCCTGTTTGGCTAGTGAGAAATTGTGAGAAAATTTTAAAGTTGGTACCTTTTAATATTGTTTTTTTTGGGAGGGGGGGCTTTGAGATAGTAACAGAGTTTTTTGAACTAAGGCTCTTTGAAGATCAGCTTGTTTTCTTGAGAATCTGGAATCTGAGTATTGCCTGAGTGAGTCGTAAAGAGCTCGTAAATTCAATGGCTGGTTATGAATATTGAATATGATATCCTCATTCTTTGCAATATTTTGTTTTATGGTTTATCAAGCGAAATTTCTCTGGGCTGTTTGCTAGTCTACAATATTCTTTTCTTCATTATATACTATAATTTATATTTGTAATATGTTGAGCTTATGTTGGCTTGCATTGTGTCATAGTTTCTAGCAAAGAGGAAGTTGGGTTTTTTACCAGAACAAGATTTAAGAAGATCAAAGAAGCACTTAATGGGCTGATTCAAGAGATTTGTGTTGATTCTAATACAGGACATTTGAAGTTGGGCCCAAAGGAAGATGAAGGCGTAATAAATTTAATCCAAGCTATTGAGGGCTGATCTAGCATAATTGGGCGTGATTTATGGTATGGATTAATGGCTGATTTATTTTCCAGTTCCATACCAATTAATAGATATTTTCTTATTCTAGAGTTGCTAATTTCAGACCAAATCCACCTTAATTTTAGGCTTCTATTATTTAGAATGTTTTTTAGCTATTTTCCTATTTTGGAGCTACTAATTTCAAATCAAATCAACTTTAATTTAGGCTTTTATTATTTAGAACGTTTTTTTATTTTCCTATTTTCAGTCATGTCATATAAATAGCATGTACTTAATGTAATAGAGGATTACTGAATAAAAATAAAAAAAACGTGAGGTTTTGCTTCTTCTATTGGTTCTTCAAGAACTATGAACTTATCAAGGATTCCTCCATATGGTGTTCAAAATTTACACTTTGGGTTCGTGATTCAGTTATAATCATTGGGTCGAGGTCTGCTACATATACCTCTAGTTTGCGTTTCATTTATAAGCATTGGGTTGGGGGTTCTATCAAAATTTGAATTTTAGCTTTCTTGGGAAAAATATTCCAAAATTATTTGTTAAGTCTCAAAGCATGTCAATTGAGGTTCGCATTAAGCAGGAATGAGCTGTCCAATCACGATACCTCGTAAACGACCAAAATACCCCAAACATCTAAAATGATTAAAAAAAATACACCTCAACATCGCTAAAATGACTAAAATTTCATAATTTCCTCTAGAATCACAAAAAAAAAAAAAAAAAAAAAATTGAAACTGACAAAAATACCACCAAAATCTAAAAAATGAACAAAATATCCCTGAAACATCAGATAACCAAAAATGCCCACGAAACCTCTAAACTGGCTAAATAACCAAAACATATAAATTAACCCAAAAAAA